>NEWO01002153.1:20334-33433 GCA_003013225.1 Phalaenopsis aphrodite
AAGGTAAAATTTGATGCGACTTGCAAAAAGAACAAACTAAAGTCGGAAGAGAGGTGAAGCGATCTCGAGGTATAGGACCCAATTTAGAATTGGAAAATGTCCCATTCCACATCGAACTCACTCTGACTATAACTTACCACACCTATTGGGGGTCCACCCCACTAAACTCTAGGGATTCTTGAATCACTCTATTTAGGGATGGTTAATTAGATGATCCTGAAATCCAAGAAGAGTTGACTATACTAACTCAAGGAAGAAATGAGCACAGTATGTCAGCGGAAGAATAATAGTTCAACCCACGAGGGACATGGACACACTGCCGATGTATGAAAACAAAACCTCTTGATTAAAATGGAAAGAGGAGCTAGTCCTTAGCAGAGTCGCCAAAAATTGTCGGTCAACTTTTTGATTTTTGAAAATTGAAAATAATTCTGAAATTTAATTTAATTTAATAAGAGGTATATATATATATATGTATTTGTTTTGAAAGTAGTGTTTTAATTTTTGAAAAAAGGAGACCAAATGGATCTCATTTGTCCAATAGTTTGCATAATTGTGTCCGATACCGCGAATACTACACCCTCCTGAAAGATAAGTGTATACCTCGATGATAGACCCAATCCTGCAAACGAAGAGATTTGTGACTTTCGTTTGGTCTGCGAACTTTTTATGTGTGACCGACAAGTTCTCCTATCTAATATAGAGATTAAATATGATTTATTTTACTTGGGTTTCAAGTTTCCTATAGAGGCAAGCCCCTATACTTAATTATATCTCAAATGACTGGGATCACTTGACAAAACTCTCGATAATCAGATGTACTAGTCTTCAAGAATTCGAGGTTTATGTTTTTACGGTAGGATGTGGAAAGGCAAGTGGGAGTGACTCAAATAGAAACAATTATTTTCAGGAGTCCAAATGAATAAAAAGGTAGGGGATGTCACAGATTCTGAGGAGAAAACCTCACTGACTTCCCAAACTATTCTAATGTGTGGCTGAGTTTTAGAGACGATGTTATTTAAGTGTTCAATCCTATCAATTTTATTAATTGGGATTTACACTTGCATACTAACTGATTATGCAAATACCTCTAAGAGATAAGAGGGTTTACGTCGTTATGGACGACAACATCAGAACCGGATGCAAGTTAAGACTTATACTGCTCAGTGTGATTGTGCAGGAGCCTAAAAGAAGGTGATGGTTTACATTGCACTGGACGAGCTATCTCGAAATTATATGTGTTGTTTAGACTATGAAAGTTTAGATTTGTTTTGCTATTGTAAGATGACGACCACATCCACTTGTAGACCGCTCCAAACTCCTTGTTGTGTTGCCCACGATGTTGCTCCAAGCTCCTTCGCGTTGCTCTTCGTTGAAGTAGTAGTCCAAAAATCTAAGGCTCAAAAGATTGTACCATGTGTGTTTCAAGGTTTGGTTTTGTTTTCGTTATGGGGGTTAAAGTTGATTAGAGCAATACCGGTTAGGATCCCACGGTTCCCTCGTTCCAGTACCATTATTTTCTTTTGAACTTAGTTAGCTGTGTACGTGACGTGTTATTTTATTTGTTTTTTGTTGTTTTTGTTTTGAAAATATTGTTCAATTTTTTAAAATCATTTTGTTTTGAAAGAAAATTGTAATATGTACCTGCATAATGTGTTAAAGAAAGAGTAAATTGCAATGATAAAACAAAAATAAATAAAATGTACCTGTGTACGTGATGTATCTGCTGCTGCTATCTCTGTTGCATATTTAGCTCACAAAGCATAATATAGTTTACGAGAATTTAAATAAATTGTAGAGAAAAAAAGAAAACAGTAAGCAACAGAACAAGTCGTAACAATAACTAGCAAGTGTGTATGGTGATCTTACGACCTCCTACGGCTCTGAGCAACAGCTAGTAAGTGTGTACGACGATCCTACGACTCCGAATAGCAGTTAGGAATCTCGAATAACACCTGTATGACTTCCTACGAACCCAAACAACAATGGACAGCACGTCTGTGGCTTCTTACGAACCCAAACAGCGGTGGGTGGCACCTATGTGGCCTCCCACAAACCTAAACGATAGTGGACAACGCCTATGTGGCTTCCTACAAACCCAAACCATAGTGGACAACACAGTGGCTTTCTAGAAACCCAAACACTAGTAAACAACACTTAGGTTGCTTGCTACGAACCCAAACCATAGTGGACAACACCTAGGTGGCTTCCTACTAACCAAAACGATAGTGGATAGCACTTATGTGGCCTCCTATGAACCCAAACAACAATTAGCAAGCCTAAACAACAATCATAAGGCCTTCTATAGCTCCGGGCAGCAACTAGGGAATACCAACAACAACTATTAATCACCAAAAAACAATTCTAAGCTTCCGAACAACAATCCCTAGCACCAAACAACCGTTTTAAGCTTCTAAACAGCAATTTCTAGCACCAAACAGCAGTTTTAATCACCAAACAGAACTCTAAAATTTCAAATAGCACTCCCTACCCTAAACAACAATTCCTAGCACCAAACAACAATTTCTAACATCAAACAACAGTTTTAAACTTCCAAATAACATCAACCAGCCATCCTAAGCGTCCGAACAACACCAAGCAGCCATCCTAAGCTTCCGAACAGCACCGAACAACCATCCCAAGCTTCCGAACAACACCAAAAAGAAATCCTAATTTCTCAACGACTCCAAACAACCATTTTACACTTCCAAATAGCAACCTATAGCTCTCAATGACTACAAACAACTATTTTACACTTCCAAACAACAACTTAGGCATTTTCTACAACATCCTACAACGATCGACAACTCCAAACAGCAATCTAGACACTTCCTACAGCTTCCTACCGCGATCGGCAACCTCAAACAACACTTATACAACCATTTCTTAGTCCAAAAAGTGCTAAACAACAACCTATAACACTTGTAAGCTTTCAAACAGGCACTTCCTAACACTTTCCCAGCTCAAAACAGCATTAAACGACAATCCTATGCTTCCTAAACAGCTCTCTTAGCGAGTCCAAGACAACATTTAATTCTTTCCGAAAAAGTGAACATGCAACCATAAAAATGGTTATTAAATCCTTTATAAGATCAACAAGAATATCGGGTAGAAAAAGCCCTCAAAGCTTGTCTAAAACAATTAAAAAAAATCATTTCAAATGGTGGGAATTTCAAACACAAATCAGTCATGTGCGGTTCCAAAATAGACTATAAATCCTAAAGGTGCAAAGATGTGCTTCNATATTTAGCTCACAAAGCATAATATAGTTTACGAGAATTTAAATAAATTGTAGAGAAAAAAAGAAAACAGTAAGCAACAGAACAAGTCGTAACAATAACTAGCAAGTGTGTATGGTGATCTTACGACCTCCTACGGCTCTGAGCAACAACTAGTAAGTGTGTACGACGATCCTACTACTCCGAATAGCAGTTAGGAATCTCGAATAACACCTGTATGACTTCCTATGAACCCAAACAACAATGGACAACACGTCTGTGGCTTCTTACGAACCCAAACAGCGGTGGGTGGCACCTATGTGGCCTCCCACAAACCTAAACGATAGTGGACAACATCTATGTGGCTTCCTACGAACCCAAACCATAGTGGACAACACCTAAGTGGCTTTCTAGGAACCCAAACACTAGTAAACAACACTTAGGTTGCTTGCTACGAACCCAAACCATAGTGGACAGCACCTAGGTGGCTTCCTACTAACCAAAACGATAGTGGATAGCACTTATGTGGCCTCCTATGAACCCAAACAACAATTAACAAGCCTAAACAACGATCATAAGGCCTTCTACAGCTCCGGGCAGCAGCTAGGGAATACCAACAACAGCTATTAATCACCAAACAACAATTCTAAGCTTCCGAACAACACTCGCTAGCACCAAACAACAGTTTTAAGCTTCTAAACAGCAATTTCTAGCACCAAACAACAGTTTTAATCACCAAACAGAACTTTAAGATTTCAAATAACACTCCCTACCCTAAACAGCAATTCCTAGCACCAAACAACAATTCCTAGCATCAAACAACAGTTTTAAACTTCCAAATAACACCAACCAGCCATCCTAAGCGTCAGAACAACACCAACCAGCCATCCTAAGCTTCCGAACAGCACCGAACAACCATCCTAAGCTTCCGAACAACACCAAACAAAAATCCTAATTTCTCAAAGACTCCAAACAACCATTTTACACTTCCAAACAGCAACCTATAGCTCTTAATGACTCCAAACAACTATTTTACACTTCCAAACAGCAACTTAGGCATTTTCTACAACATCCTACAGCGATCGACAACTCCAAACAGCAATCTAGACACTTCCTACAGCTTCCTACCGCGATCGGCAACCTCAAACAACACTTATAAAACCATTTCTTAGTCCAAAAAGCGCTAAACAATAACCTATAACACTTGTAAGCTTTCAAACAGGCACTTCCTAGCACTTTCTCAGCTCAAAACAACATTAAACGACAATCCTATGCTTCCTAAACAGCTCTCTTAGCGAGTCCAAGACAACATTTAATTCTTTCCGAAAAAGTGAACATGCAACCATAAAAATGGTTATTAAATCCTTTATAAGATCAACAAGAATATCGGGTAGAAAAAGCCCTCAAAGCTTGTCTAAAACAATTAAAAAAAATCATTTCAAATGGTGGGAATTTCAAACACAAATCAGTCATGTGCGGTTCCAAAATAGACTATAAATCCTAAAGGTGCAAAGATGTGCTTCTAATTAAGCAATGGAAACACTTCTTATGTAGAATTAAGGGTTCGGGTGGCGTAAAGAGAGAGTTTAAATTTCAGATATGTTAAAATATAAGAGTGGTGTGGTTTGCATGTAAATCTTCCTAAAAAAATAACAATTCAGCTAGGCAAGCTCATTTAATAGACAAAAGACTCTTTATGATTTTGACAAGAAAACATCCCATAGTGACGGAAGATTTCAATCGTCACCAATCTTTTAATCATGCTTAGTTACTTATCACACTATAATGATATTCTCAACTTACCACTATCGTTTAACTTATAGATAATTACAAAACTTCACATTAGAGTAGAGAATAAATTAGAATCGACCGTTGTGAGATAGTGCTGCGAATCAATGCAGATTAAATGACTTTGAAATGATTCTTAAAGTGTGAGAGAACATAGCGTGCCAATGTGGAATATAAAAAGAGTTAAAGATTTACTGGCATACCACTCAGTTCCTATTTAGTTACATATCTAACATCTAGACTTCAAATTGGACATCAATACCACCTTTCAAGCGTGTCCAACGAAAGGGAGCTGCTAGCAACTGAGCTCCATGGCATACAAGTTTCATAACATTATTTAATTAGGAATGAAATGTAATTTACCTGAAAGAATTTGGAGTGGGAAAGTCAAATAAAGGTTAGAACGTATTCAAATCCCGCTTCAAGGCACAACTAGCAGCCTCTCGACAAAAGTAGCGGGACAAACGGGCGACGGGCTGTTCGACCGCGGGAGAAAGGAGTAGAGCCGAACGATTGTTTGATTGCGCGAGGAAGAGAGGAGGCGGAGGACTTCGGTGTACCCCTGGTCACACGAGAGAAAAAGAACGGGGGCTTCTCGCGCGAGAGGGACAGCAGGTGAGCGGGATTCGGTTTGCAGAGAGGAGCAAGGGATTTCGGTTCGCAGAGAGGAAAGCAGATGGGAGCGGGAGAAGAAGGTGGAGGCCGATGCAGGTGAGCGCGGGAGAGTTTCTGGGCGAGCGTGAGAGAAGAGCGAGTGAGGGGTCGAACTTTGTCGAGAGCTGGGAAGAGGAGTTCGCGGTGCAGAGGGAGGCGAGGTCAAACTTTCTAAGGGCAGTTAGCTGGCCTCACATTTAGCATATGCAGATGATTTTATTATTTTCTGTAATATGGGGAAAGAACATATCAGGAGAATTCCCAGAATTTTGATGCATTTTCAGACTGTTTCTGGTATGAAGTTTAACACAGCGAAGTGTACGTTTTATCTCAGCAAACAGATAATTGTGGCCAAACAACTTTGGCGACAAACTACTTTGGCTCACCTATTTGGCTGGTTTTAAAATAAGCAAGCTATCTATGAAGTCTCTTGGTATTCAACTCAGAACTGCTAGGAAGAGAAGCCCTATATTTGATGACGTCCTCCATAAAATAAACAACAAAATTTTGAGTTGGGAGATTCTTTTCTCACAAGTAGTAGATTCACGCTTATTCAAAGTGTGCTCAATTCTCTACCTTTGTATGTTCTTCAGGTATCCAAGATGACAAGTAAGTATGCAACTCAAAATTGCGAGGGCTTTTAACAGGTTTTTATGGGTTGGGCATGGGAGAGTAATTCTTTTGGCATTTTGGAAGAATTTGTGCAAGTCTAAAAAATGGTTTTGGTTTGACTTTTCAATTCTTTAATTCTTCCAGGGAGGTGAACCTTTGCTAATTATGGATTAAACCAAGGACTATGGATAATTTATGGGCTGTTTTTATGATTTATTTGTAAAATCAGCATCCAACTCTATGTACATATAAATTGGGGGATTCTTTAATACGGAAAGAATTGCTAAAAATCAGGGAGAAAACTGAAACTTTGTTTTTTTGAGATCTGGGGGAATGCCTCATTAACTTTTGGCTTGAAGACTGGACAGGCTTCAGGCCATTGCAAGACAGTTCTATAATCGGTCGTGATGATAGCATGAAGGTTTCTGAATTCTGGACAGCTAACGATTGGGATAATCAAAAGTTACTTAACTATTTTGAGCCTGATCTGGTGAAATGCATATCAACAGAAAAAACAGTATGAGAGTTAAAATGGAGAAACATTGTTCTTTGACTAAAGCTATTACTAAAGCTTTATATCAGACTGATGATCGGAATGGATGACAATATTTCTGGAGTGCTCTTCTCAAACTTTCAGAGTCAATTTTTGCTTGAAGGTTACATTGGAAGATGATGCCAACAGATGATATCATCAAGCTAAAGGGCCTTAAAGTTCCCTCAGTTTGTCTACTGTGCAAACAGGCTGAGAAGTCTTACTCACATTGTCTTCTCATACAGGTATGCTTGTTCTATTTGGAGGAAGATTGCTATAATTTTTAACATCCATTTCCCAATTTGTGGATACAACTCATTGGACAATGTATTGCTTGCTGGAGGAAGGAGGGGAACAACACACCTGGCAAAATTTGATCCCATATGTGTGTTGCTGGTTCATCTGGCTGGAGATAATTCATAGAAAACACATGGAAGTTTGTTATGAACATGATAGAATCATCATCCACAACAAATCTTTCTTAAATAAAGCCATTCAATACTATTCTAAGTTCACTTCTGAATTGGGGTTTCTTAATGCTGCAGCAACTGCTGTTGCTGACAAAACAAAAATTATATCAAAGCTGATCAAGTGGAACAAGCCTATGTTTTTTTTATTAATGCAAATGTTAATGGTACATATAGAAATAATGCTGCTGGTGTGGGTGGGATCTATAGAGATGGTTGGGCAGAGTTTATTGACCTTTTCTGCTCCTATATGGCATGTTTCTGCACAATTTCTGAACTGAGGACCATCATTTACTCTTTGCTAATTGCCACCAACTTGAAAATCATGGACCTTATTGTGGAAGTGAATTCTCTTTCAATTTATCAAGCTTGTGTGGATGATTGCTGTTGCTCCTGGGATTGTTTTCTGATTTGGAGAAAAATTAAATCCTTGTTGCCTGCCTTTAATATTGAGTGGTCTTTTGCATGCAGAGAAGCTAATAGACCAACAGATTTGCTGGGCAAGTGGGGTTCTTCTAGTTTTATTTCATTTTCTTCTACAATTTGTAATGATCTTAGGATTTTATTGCATGGTGATAGGATATATATCCCTTATATTAAAGCTTCCTTCTATGATCTATTTTTGTAAATTTTCACTGATCTAATATAGATCCTTTTTTTGGTCGGCATGCATGCATGCATGCTTGCATAAATAAATACATATACATACATACATACATACATACATACATACATACATACATATATACATTCATAAATTTCTATAATTATGGTTCAATTTTCGCTTCTGTTTTTCTTGTTGTCGGCGTTGTTTCCTTTAAAAAGTCTGTATCCAAGGATAAATGGTGCTCCGTCAATATCCTGCTTCAAGGTGGTGATTATTTACACCTATTTTCTTTCATGTTTCCACACACCTGCTTGCTATCACCTCCCAGCGCCCTCGCCTTACTGTTGTCGCCTCTCTTTTTACCTTCCAAGTTGCTGCTGCCCTCCCTGCTGTCTAGCCGCACCCAACTGCCTTATGCTTGCTGTCCATTTGCCAAACAGTCCTCTCATTGTCGTTAACCCTCTCTACCACCTACTGCTCTCCATTTCCACTACCTTGATACACAACCCATCTCCTCCAATCCTTGCGTAGGGAGTCTTTTGCATTTGTGTCTCTATTTTTCGTTTTTCAAGTGTCTTTGTTTGTAATCTCTTTTGAATTTCAGCAATAATATTACCTTTTTCGTTGTATTTTTGGGTTAACTTCGGTATCATTTTGTATCATAACTAGTCTAACTCTAGTTTTATTCTAGGGTTTCTAGCATTCCTACACACCTCCACAACCACGACTTGGCTTGGGGCTTAAATTAAATAAGGTGGGAACAGACGGTCGAATGGTGAAATCAAGTTTTATATTATTCTATTTTTATGACTAATAGTTTATTAAACACATATTAACTGAAAATGCCACTAAAGGAATCAATTAAAGGTTATATGTTTAGGTTGTTACCACGCCTTCTTTCATCCTCTGCTGACCACTCATGAAAATCCCTTCGAGTTAAATCCCTTCTTTAGCTAGCATCTTATATGGATCTTTGAATTGAATTAAGGCAGTTTCTCATATGATGTTCAAACCATCTACATAAGTAACACTCCTTCAAACCAAATAAACATTCACTATGATGTTGCTTCCTATATTTAACATGGAGCTTTATAGTGTTGCTGCCAGCTTGACTAATAACTCTATCAACATAAAACTTTATCTTCCTTCCATTAGACTCTTGAGAATGAGCAGTCAGTGTTATTTCTTCCAAACACATCTTTTTGATTATTCATATTTTTAAAATTTACATAAAAATATTATAATTAGACACAATTTAACCATTTATTATTTTATTTGAATTTTTTAAATCAACTTAATGACTCTATTTTTATTATGATTTATAAGAACTCTGGCTGCAGTTCCTGACTTGATTAATTTTGAGTTTTCAGGTTGGGTCGTGACATTCATCGTTTCTCTCCCACAAAACCTTAACCATGCCATCAAGTAGGAACATATTAGAACCTACGTGGGAAGAGATATCGTAAAAGATACGTCGACTTCAACAGAGGCTTGCGGAGATTGATGACGGAGCCTAGGGGAAATTATGCTCAACTGTGATATGGGGAGTTGAAGAGGAGAAAGGGATAATAATTTTAATCCCTTGCATGGGGAGGACTTCATTGATAAAGAGGACATACTACAACACTTTATAATTCATTTTTAGAGGAGGCCAAGATAGTAGATGATATATGGAGGACAAAGATTTCAGAATAAAGATGGATCTACTATAGTTTGATGGACGTATGGATCTAGATGATTTTATTGAATGGTTGCAACTGGTTGAGAGAGTCATCGAGTACAAAGAAGTGTCAGAAGATAAGAGGTCAAAGCTTGCCACAATCAAAGTAAGAAAGAGTACATCCTTATAGTGGGAAAACTTATAGAGGCAAAGAAAGGATGACAAAGCGACAAGATTAACAGATGAGAGAAGATAAGGAAGCAGATACAGAGAAAATACTTACTGCCTTATTACCCTCAGAACATGTTTTTGAGGCTCCACCACCTACAACGGAGAGACCTGTCAATGGATGAGTTCACAACACAGTTTAACCAGCTATAGATGAAGTGTGAGTTGGTCGAGTTAGAGGAATATACCATAGCCCGATATCTGTAGTGCCTAAAGCTAGCTATCAACAACATTGTTAAATAGAAGTACTATTGATGTAGCATATCGTCAAAATGAAGCTGAAGGTCCACTTATAAGAGTCCAAACAGAAGTTCAAGAAAGTGCCCAATTAAGAGCTAATTCAAGACCCATCACAAGTGCCATGTCAAAGAAATATTTGAATTTATATTTTATTGTTTATAATTCAATTTCAGTTTCTAGAATGTTTGAATTTTTAAATTTAGAGGATTTATGGCTGGTCATAAAAAAATAATAAATTAGGAAGATGATTAGCACTTATCTTCATTAATGACTGCTTACCATCATTCAAAATTTCCTTCTTTTATTTAATTTCTATCATTATAATCCTTATAAATAGGGCTTATATGTAATTCTTTGAATTAGTTGTTGAATGTAATATTTGAGTGACAATATTCTTCTTATTGTTTGGTGCTTAGTGGCTTCACATGTTGCCTTTTATTTGGTGAGATTAGGTATTTATCTTTGTTTTTTGCTTGGTGAGGTTAGGTATTCTTAAAAACACTTACACTCAAAACTCTTCACCACTCTTCATCCACATCCTAAGCTTCTTATAATATCAACAAATCAACAACCAAAGCCTCATAACTATTCCAATCCTATCTTCACAGCACTTGACCAAGTAAGAGCATATTAAAACCTAGCCCTAACCCTAAAAACCATTGTAAACTCATCCAAACACACCCATCAACTCCAAATCATAAAGTATACATCCTAAGCTAACCATTAATAATCATTTCTAACAATTTACCTATTATTAAGCCACTTTTTTAAAGAGATATTTTAAATCAGCCCAAACTAGCCTAATATGGATTAATCTTGGTATTTTATCCATCATTCATCCAAACCCAACCATCTACTATAGATCATAGGAACACATCCTAAGCTAACTGTCAATACTTATTTCTTACAATTTACCTATTTTTAAGCCACTTTTTTAAAGAGATATTTTAAATCAACCCAAACTAGCCTAATTTAGACTAGTCTTGGTATTTTAGCCATCATTCCCTCCTAAATATTTTATCATTTCATCAAGACCTTTACATCACATCTTTAGGCCTAAAATCAAACATCAATAGCAAATTTTAGCACTTTATCTCATCAAAAGACCATCAATGAACTTTATGAATGGTTTGGTGATGTCTCTTGGACTTTCAAATGCTCCGAGTACGTTTTTAAAGTTAATGGACAATATCCTGAAACCTTTATAGGAAGAGTTTTGGTTGTCTACTTTAACAATATCTTGATTTTTAGCTCAATTGAGATAGACCATTTTGAACGTCTTAGGGAAGTATTTGAAACCCTTGGAAAAATATAATTGTACATCAACTTGAATAAATACTTCTTCTTACAAACTGAGGTAATTTTCTTAGGATTTATTGTTTCCACTGCTGGAATCAAGACTGACCCTTCCAAAGTTTAGGCAATATTAGGCTGACCCTCACCTAAGAATTTCAATATGTGTACAGTTATCATGGCCTAACTGCTTTTTATACGAGATTCATCAAAGTATTTAGTACAACTGTCTCAATAATTGATGATTTGAAACTAGAGAAATTTCGTTGGACTTCTGCAACATAAAAAGCGTCTGCGGATCACACCATGAAGTTTAAGAAATTACATGCAAGGGCTTGTGACCCCTTTGAATTTCTTAGGAAAATTTGATTTAATGCTTATCATCTTGATTTACCCGCCGAGATGCTAATCCATCCTGTTATTAATATTGAAGATATTATATCATAGGAATAATTTAACCACTTGTTCAGACTAACTCTTTGCCAGGAGATATAGTTCCCCATGTGCAAAATCCATCTTTTCTTGAAGCTGATTGAATCATCACGGATGAAGCACCCCCCTTGAACAAGCTACCGAGCATCGTTTTCTTGTTCATTGGAGGAGTAAGCCACCCATTGAAGATACATGGCTGACCGGCACTGATTTGTAAACTTTAGCCCCATAATTAGTACAAGTCTTCTTAGATTTCAACTCTACGGAGAAGAGTTCAATTGAGCTTGAGGGAGTTGGTAAAACACTTCTTCAAATTGAAGTTGAAGGTCCACTTATAAGAGCCCAGAAAAGTGCCCAATTAAGAGCCCATTCAAGACCCATCACAAGAGCCATACCAAGAAGAAATATTTTATTTTTTAGTTTATTATTTATATTTCAATTTCAGTTTCTAGAATGTTTGTATTTTCAAATTTGGCGGCCTTTATGCTTGTTCATAAAAAAAAAACAAAATTGCGAAGGTGGTTAGCAACTTCCTTCATTAATGACCACCCACCACCCTTTAAAAGTTCCTCTTTTATTGAATTTTTATCATTGTAATCTCTATAAATAATAATGCTTTGGATCAGTTGTTAAACAAAATATTTGAGTGATAAATTTCTCATATTGCTTGATGCTGGGTGGCTTCAAGTGTTGTCTTTTCTGTGGTGATATTACGTATTTATTTTTTCTTTTCGTCTATGTTATTCATTATCCTCCAAAACACTTGCTCTTAAACTCTTCACCACTCTTCATCCACATCCCACGCTTATTATAATATCAACCAATCAATAACCAAAATCTCATAATCATTCCAAACCTCTCTTCAAATCTCATGGCCAAGCAAGAGCATATTAAAATCTGGTCTTGTTCCCTAACCCTAAACACCATTGTAAACTCATCGAAACCCACCCATCTACTTTAGATCATAAATATACATCCAAAACTGACAACCAATAATCATTTTTGACCATTTACTTATTATTAAGTCATTTTTCAAAAGAGATATTTCAAATTAGCCCAAATTAGTTTTATGCAGCTAGCCTTAGTATTTTAGCTACCATTACCTCTTAAATTTTTTAACAGTCCATGTTGACCTCAATTTTGGTTGAGTTTTAGTTTTTCCTCTTTAGTAGCCTAGGGTCTAGCCATAGGACTTTTCCTGTTGACTATTCCTAGAAAACTAGAAAAGACACCCTCACCATTAGAAATTCTACCCTCCTTACTCAACCTGAAGTTCCACATGTTGGTCTCAACCTCTAAGTACTTAATAGGTGGGATCACTATGGGGAAACTCAACCTGAGTCACCCTTAGGATTGCTGGACCTTAGG
>NEWO01002154.1:33174-44247 GCA_003013225.1 Phalaenopsis aphrodite
CATCATTATATTTATGTTGATCCCCTATATAACAAGGTTTTAGTCTATGTCTATTCACTTTAAAAATTTTCTCAGAATTAGGATCTTTAATATCCACAAATCCATCAGGATAAAATTTTATCACAACAAATGGGCCCATCCACCTGGACATAGGTTTGCCTAAGAATAATCTTAATCTTGCATTATATAGCAAAACTTGTCTCCCTGGCTGAAAATTTTTAGTAAAAATCTTTCTACCATGCCATATTTTCATCTTTTCTTTATAAATCTTAGCACTCTCATAAGATTCAATCCTTATCTCTTCGAGCTCATTTAATTGTAACAATCTTTTCTAATTAGCATGTTTTAAATTATCATTGAACTCTTTAATATCCCAATATGCTTTATGCTAAAGTTGAAATGGTAAGTGACAAGATTTCCCAAGTATTATCTTATATGGGGAAATTCTTATAAGAGTTCTATATGCAGTCCTATAAGCCCACAAAGCATAGTTAAGTTTGACTGACCAATCAATTTTTGTTGGACTCACAAATTTTTTCATAATTTTTTTAATTTCCCAATTGGATAATTTTGCCAAACCACTTGTGTGAGGATGATAAGCAGTAGCAACTCTATGATTTATATGATATTTCTTTAATAACTTCTCCATAATAGCATTTCTGAAATGACTTCCCCCATCAGTAATGATAACTCTCGGCATCCCAAATCTACAAAATATGTTTGTTTTAAAAAAAATTACAACACTTTGAGCATCACATCGAGGTAAAGCAACAGTTTCTATCAATTTTGATACATAGTCCATTGCTAATAGAATATATAAGTTTCTGAAACATGGTATAAATGGTCTCATGAAACATAATCCTCAAACATCAAATATTTCAACATCTAGTATATAATTGAGGGGCATCTCGTTTCTTCTAGAAATATTGTCTACTCTTTGATATCTATCACAAGTTTTGACATAAGCATGAACATCTCTAAAAATCATAGCCCAATAAATCCAGATTGTAGAATTTTGTATGTTATTTTATCAACACCAAAATGTCCCCCAAAATTAGAATTATGACATTTTCGGATAATTTCATAAGTTTCTTCTAATGGTACACATCTTCGAATGATCAGATCCTTTTCTTGTTTATATAAATATGGGTCATCCCAAAAATAAGTCTTAGCTTCATAAATAAATTTCCTCATTTGTTGGTATGTCATTCCATAGTGTTTATGATCACTAACAATATAGTTCACAATGTCGGCATACCACGGAACATGCGACTCATTTATAGTGAACAAATTTTCATTTGGAAAATGTTCATTAATTTCTTTTTCAAAACAGAGTGGTTTTTCTAATTTAAACATGGAAAAATGATCAAAAATTTGATTTTCAATTCCCTTCCAATCTACTATTTCAAAATCAAATTCTTGTAAAAGAAGAATCCATCTTATAAGTCTCGGTTTAGTATCCTTCTTTTTCATTAAGTACCTAATAGTAGAATGATCTATATGCACTATACAATGAGTTCCAATAAAATATGATCTAAATTTATCAAAGTCATATACTATTGCAATAACTCTTTTTCAGTTGTTGTATAATTAATTTGAGTATCATTAAGAGTTTTATTAGCATAGTAAATAACTTTGAAAATTTTATCATATCTTTGTCCTAAAACAGCTCCAATAGCATAATCACTGGCATTACACATAAGTTCAAAAAGTTTTTCCCAATTTGCTGAAACTATAATTGGTGCAGTGATTAATTTTTCTTTTAATTAATTAAATGCTTTTAGGCATTCTTCATCAAAATTAAAAATTGCATCATTCTCCATTAAATGGCATAAAGGCTTAGCAATCTTAGAAAAGTCTTTAATATATCACCTGTAGAATCCAGCATGTCCTTAAAAACTCTTAATTTCCCTTACATTTTTTAGATAAGGTAAATTAACGATCACTTGAATTTTAATAGGATTTACTTCCGTACCATTTTCTGATATTTGATGACCTAATACAATTCATCCTGCTATCATAAATTGGCATTTTTCCAAGTTAAAGACTAATTTGTTTATTCATAGCACTTAAGAACTTTAGATAAATGTTCTAAACAAGAGTAAAATGAAGTTCCAAATACCGAAAAGTCATCCATAAAGACTTCAATCCTTTTTTCTATTAAATCACAAAAAATTGCCATCATGCATCTTTGAAATGTAGTAGGGGCATTAGATAAACCAAGAGACATTTTTATAGAAGCAAAAGTACCATAAGGACTAGTCAATGTTGTTTTCTCTTGATCTTCAGGAGATTTGAATTTGGTGATAACCGATATATTCATCCAGAAAACAAAAGTGTTTGTGCCTGGCTATTTTATCCAACATTTGATGTAGAAAGGGTAGTGGAAAATGATCTTTCCTAGTGGCAAGTTTTAATTTTATATAATCAATGCATATTCACCACCATGTAACTTGTTTAGTAGATATTAACTCATTATGCTCATTAATAGTTGCAGTTACTCCTCCTTTCATAGGAGTTGGACTAACCCACACACTATCTGAAATAGGGTAGATAATTCTAGCATCAAACTACTTTAAAATTTCTTTCTTAACACCCTCTTTCATAACATGATTTAATCTCCTTTATGGATTTGCCTTGGGTTTACAATTTTCTTCTAGATTAATTCTATGCAAACAAATTGAAGGACTGATTTTGTTAATATCAGCAATTGTCCATCCGAAGGCTTTCTTAAAATTTTTCAAAATTTTTGTCAGCTTTTCTTCTTCTTCCTTTATTAACTTCAAGGATATTATAACAGATAAAGTACAGGAATCTCCTAAAAAGGTGTATTTTAAATATTCAGGAAGTAATTTCAACTCAAGTTCTAAAGGTTTTTTAATAGATGGACAAAATGATTTATCTTTGTCCAACATGTTCAAAATTTCAAAACTTTCTCGAACATAACTTGATTCTTCCTTAAAAAGGTTTACACATTGATCTAATTCCTCTTCTTGCTCGAGTTCCAAATCTTTTTCTTCAGAGTTTTCTTCATAAGTAGTCTTGAAATGACATTCTCTCAGATATTTTATAACATCCATTCTATAGTATTCATCATCTTTACCTTTTGGAGGGTGGTATTTCATTAATTTTGAAATGATAAAAGTAACAATTTGATCATTGATGTGCATTGTTAATCCCCCTTTCTGCACATCTATCATTACTCTTCCTATGGCTAGGAAAGGTCTCCCAAAAAATGATAGGTATCTTTTTATCTTCCTCCATATCTAGCACAATGAAATCAACAGGAAAGATAAATTGATCCACTATCACTAGGACATCTTCTATAACTCTTTTAGGATAGGTTATTGAATGATCTGATAGTTAGAGAGTTACAGTAGTAGGGATTAATTTTCCTAATCCCAATCTTTTAAATTTTGATAATGGCATAAGGTTAATGATTGCACCTAAATCACATAAAGCTTTCCCATAAAATTTGTCTCTTACTGCACATGGAATTGTAAAGCTACCAGGATTTTTAAGCTTTTTTAGGAAGTTTCTTCTGAATTATAGCACTACACTCCTCACTAAGTACAACAGTCAATTATCTTCAAATTTCCTTCTTCTATGGAGAATATCCTTCATAAATTTGACATAGCTTGGCATTTGTTCTAAGGCTTTAGCAAATTTAATATTGATTGTAATCTTCTTAAATATTTCCAAAAATTTTTAGAATTGCTGATCCAACTTCTATTGTCGATGTCTCTGAGGAAATAGAGGTGGTGGTTTTTCTAAATCAATTTTCGGTGTAGAAATAGGTCTCTTAGAATCTTCTGGAGCGTCCTCTTTTGATTCTTCAATTTCTTGCCTATCTACTTCAAACTCTTTTTGAACCCTGCCTTCCAATTTTCTTCTGCTTCTAAGTTGTACGACTTTAACTTGATCTTTATTCTAGTCTTTTGGATTTGATTCAGTAATACTAAGAAGTATTCCTTAGGATCTATTACTTAATGAACTTGCAATTTTCTCAAGTTGATTCTCAATATTTCTAATTGTAGTTCCTTGACTTTTTAACTAATTACCCATTTGTAACACCACTTCTTCTATAGACGTCTTCTTATCCTTAAACTGTGTATAAATGTTGAAACTTTGAGGATAAGTAGATCTATAATTATTATTCCCTTGGTTGTTCCAGTTTCCCAATGGGTTTCCTTGGTTGTTCCTCCATTGCTGATTAATATCACCTAAATTTTTATTCCAGTTAAAGCTGAGATAGTTCTTCCAACCTGTGTTATAATAATTGGAATGTGGGTTCTTTTGCTTATTATTTACGGCATTCAAAGTTTCTAATGATGCTTGAGGATCTACCATTTAGCCTAATGAATTCTCTTCAATCATGGAAAATGGTTGAGAAAAATTCATTCCAAATTGGTTTTAACTTCCTTAAAATTGCAGCAACTTGATTTGCTAACATAGTAAATACATCAGTTTCTTGAATATTGGCTACTTTCTTAGGATTTAACCTCTCAGAAGATGATTAAAAATTATCGGTACCCATCTCTTCAATTAAAGCATAAGCATCATAAAATGGTTTTGACATCAATAAACGACCAGCAACGACATCGATAATAGATCTAAGAGAACCAATTAATCCATTATAAAAGGTTTGACTTATTAACCAATCTGGTATAGCATGATGTGGGCACTTTCTTAAGAGTTCTTGAAATCATTCTCATGCTTCATAAACAGATTCCCCTTCAAACTGGTTAAAAGATGTAATATCATTTCTAAGCTTCACAGTTTTTTATGGTGAAAAATATTTAGCAAGGAAGTTTTATGCTAAATCACCCCAAGTTTTGATAGTTCCAGGTGCTAACAAATTCAATCACATCTTAGCTTTATCCCTCGGTGAGAAAGGAAATAACCTAAGTCTTATGGCATCATCTGAAACACCATCATACTAAAATGTAGCACTTAATTCTAGAAAATTGGTAAGATGTAAATTTGAATCTTCTGTTGGTGATCCCCCAGACAGATTATTTGATACCATTTGGATAATAGCAGATTTAAGCTCAAATGAATTAGCCACTACAGTAAGTTTTTGAATTCTACAATGAAGTTCATCTATAGTAGGGTTGAAATAATCTCTTAAAGGTCTAAATTCTTGATGAATTTCAACATTTTGATTATTTTGAGTTGTCATTTCTGTAATTTTTTTGGATTTTTCAAGATTTTTAAATTTTTGGGTATTTCAGATTTTTCTAATAGTTCATTCCAATTCAGAATTGTAGGGCACTAGTCCATCAAAACCTGAACTACACATACACTTACATAAATTAAAATAAAATAAAATAAAATAAAACACACAAAATAAGATACAATATTTAAAATTTCATTACGACTTTCTAAAAATAGAAATTTACTTAGTTTTCTTTTCCGGCAACGATGTCAAACAATTGGTACACGAACTTAATTCATATGCAGTATAATAATAGTTTTGATGATATTTTTCACTTATATTTCCTTATTTTGCAACAAAACCAAAAACTTGATCCTAAAGAAAAATAAGAATTTAACTTTTCAATTTATATATATTTATATTGGGATACTACGCAAGTATACGTATCGTTATCAAATAAAAACTTCTAATTTCCCTTACATTTGTTAGATAAGGTAAATTAGCAATCACTTGAATTTTAGTAGGATCCACTTTCATACAATTTTCTGATATTTGATGACCTAATACAATTCCTCCTACTACCATAAATTGGCATTTTTCCCACTTAACGACTAAATTTATTTCTTCACAGTGCTTAAGAACTTTAGATAAATGTTCTAAACATGAGTCAAATTAAGTTCCAAACACTAAAAAGTCATCCATAAAGACTTCAATCCCTTTTTAAATTAAATCACAAAAAATTCCCATCATACTTCTTTGAAATGTAGAAGGGAAATTACATAAACCAAAGGGCATTCTTCTAAAAGCAAAATAACCATAAGCACTGGTAAATGTTGTTTTCTTTTGATCCTGAGGAGATATTTGAATTTGGTAATAACTGGTATATCCATCCAGAAAAAAAAAAGTATTTATGCCCAGCAACTCTATCCAACATTTGATCTAGAAAGGTTAGTGGAAAGTAATCTTTCCTAGTGGCAAGATTTAATTTTCTATAATCAATACATGTTTTCCATCCTGTAACTTGTCTAGTAGGTATTAACTTATTATTCTCATTCACAGTTACAATTAATCCTCCTTTCTTTGGAACACAGTGAATTGGACTAACCCATGCACTATCTGAAATAGGGTAGATAATTCCATCATCTAACCACTTTAAAATTTCTTTCTTAATAACTTCTTTCATAATAGGATTTAATATCCTTTGTGGATCAGCCATAGGTTTGTATTTTTCTTCCAGATTAATTCTATGCATATAATTGAAGGACTAATTCCTTTAATATCAGTAATTGTCCATCCCAAGGCTTTCTTAAAATTTTTCAAAATTTTCATCAGCTTTTCTTCTTCTTCCTTTGTTAACATTGAGGAAATTATAATATTTAAAGTAGAGGAATTTCCTAAAAGGAGATATTTTAAATGTTCAAGAAGTAATTTCAACTCAAGTTCTGGAGGTTTTCCAATAGATGGACAAAATGATTTATTATTTTCTATCTTGTCCATAATTTCAACCACATCTTAGCTTTATCCCTTAGCAGGAAAGGAAATAACCTATGTCTTAGGACATCATTTGAAATACCATTGTATTTAAATGTAGCACACAATTCTAGAAAATTGGTAAGATGTAAATTTGGATCTTCAGTTGCTAATCCCCCAAACTAATTACTTGATACCATTTGGATAATAACAGGTTTAAGCTCAAATGAATTAGCCACTACAGTAGGTTTTTGAATACTACAATGAAGTTCATCTACTGTAGGGTTGGCATAATCTCTTGAAGGTCTAAAATCTTGATGAATTTTAGCATTTTGATTGTTTTGGTTTGTCGTTTCTGTAATTTTTTTGGATTTTTCAAGATTGTTAATTTTTTTTATTTTTCTTATTTTTCTAATAGTTCTTTCTAATTCAGAATTGTAGGGCACTAGTCCTTCAGAACCTGAACTATGCATACACTAACATAAATAATATAAAATAAAATAAAACATATAAAATAATATTCAATATTTAAAGTTTAATTATGACATTCTAAAAATAGAAATATTCTTTGCTTTCTTCCCCGACAATAAAACTTGATCCCTGGATACTCAATGCTTATCCACAGTATAACAATAGTTATGATGATATTTTTCACTTATATTTCCTTATATTGCAAAAAAAAATGAAAAACTTGATTTTGAAGAAAAATAAAAATTTAACTTTTTAATTTATGTATATTTATATTGGGATACTACGCAAGTATACACATCATTATCAAGTAATATATGACTTTTGATTAAGACTGAATATCAAACCCATTAGAAAGATTATGCAATATACACCTTTTAGAAATTTTTTCTATTTTTAAAAAGATAATTACTTAAAGTAAAAACAATTTTTGTAGGAATTTTAAATTAAAATATTTTTTGTATTTTTGATATTTTAACGAAACAGTAACAACTAATAAGATAACTAAAGTTTTTGTAGAAGAAAAGTATTTAATATGAAAATATCTTATTCCTTATCATGAATCAGTAATAAGTATAAGAATTATGTTGTGGAAGTATGCAAATTATGTTGTGCTAAATAGAAGCAATAATATCCTTTTCCCTTACTAGAGATGTTATAAAGAACATCGGCTAATTTAATGTTTGAATTGTTCTGAAGACTGGCTAGACAGGGAATATACTAGCTCTCACTCTAGAGTTTACTCAATTCCCTCCACAAGGGGACTAACATTCTCGTATCATAACCTAAAACAGTAAACCAAGTTGGGGGCTTTAACTTGTCACTTTAAAGTCCTCTAACACAACACCCATCAATGAATATTTTCCAAATGATTTGCACTCAATCATATGAATTACATTCTAATTCACACAACCTCATGTGATTCATTCCAATTATTGACTGAGACAATACCAGCCCGGTTCTTACATNCAAGATTTAATTTTCTATAATCAATACATGTTTTCCATCCTGTAACTTGTCTAGTAGGTATTAACTTATTATTCTCATTCACAGTTACAATTAATCCTCCTTTCTTTGGAACACAGTGAATTGGACTAACCCATGCACTATCTGAAATAGGGTAGATAATTCCATCATCTAACCACTTTAAAATTTCTTTCTTAATAACTTCTTTCATAATAGGATTTAATATCCTTTGTGGATCAGCCATAGGTTTGTATTTTTCTTCCAGATTAATTCTATGCATATAATTGAAGGACTAATTCCTTTAATATCAGTAATTGTCCATCCCAAGGCTTTCTTAAAATTTTTCAAAATTTTCATCAGCTTTTCTTCTTCTTCCTTTGTTAACATTGAGGAAATTATAATATTTAAAGTAGAGGAATTTCCTAAAAGGAGATATTTTAAATGTTCAAGAAGTAATTTCAACTCAAGTTCTGGAGGTTTTCCAATAGATGGACAAAATGATTTATTATTTTCTATCTTGTCCATAATTTCAACCACATCTTAGCTTTATCCCTTAGCAGGAAAGGAAATAACCTATGTCTTAGGACATCATTTGAAATACCATTGTATTTAAATGTAGCACACAATTCTAGAAAATTGGTAAGATGTAAATTTGGATCTTCAGTTGCTAATCCCCCAAACTAATTACTTGATACCATTTGGATAATAACAGGTTTAAGCTCAAATGAATTAGCCACTACAGTAGGTTTTTGAATACTACAATGAAGTTCATCTACTGTAGGGTTGGCATAATCTCTTGAAGGTCTAAAATCTTGATGAATTTTAGCATTTTGATTGTTTTGGTTTGTCGTTTCTGTAATTTTTTTGGATTTTTCAAGATTGTTAATTTTTTTTATTTTTCTTATTTTTCTAATAGTTCTTTCTAATTCAGAATTGTAGGGCACTAGTCCTTCAGAACCTGAACTATGCATACACTAACATAAATAATATAAAATAAAATAAAACATATAAAATAATATTCAATATTTAAAGTTTAATTATGACATTCTAAAAATAGAAATATTCTTTGCTTTCTTCCCCGACAATAAAACTTGATCCCTGGATACTCAATGCTTATCCACAGTATAACAATAGTTATGATGATATTTTTCACTTATATTTCCTTATATTGCAAAAAAAAATGAAAAACTTGATTTTGAAGAAAAATAAAAATTTAACTTTTTAATTTATGTATATTTATATTGGGATACTACGCAAGTATACACATCATTATCAAGTAATATATGACTTTTGATTAAGACTGAATATCAAACCCATTAGAAAGATTATGCAATATACACCTTTTAGAAATTTTTTCTATTTTTAAAAAGATAATTACTTAAAGTAAAAACAATTTTTGTAGGAATTTTAAATTAAAATATTTTTTGTATTTTTGATATTTTAACGAAACAGTAACAACTAATAAGATAACTAAAGTTTTTGTAGAAGAAAAGTATTTAATATGAAAATATCTTATTCCTTATCATGAATCAGTAATAAGTATAAGAATTATGTTGTGGAAGTATGCAAATTATGTTGTGCTAAATAGAAGCAATAATATCCTTTTCCCTTACTAGAGATGTTATAAAGAACATCGGCTAATTTAATGTTTGAATTGTTCTGAAGACTGGCTAGACAGGGAATATACTAGCTCTCACTCTAGAGTTTACTCAATTCCCTCCACAAGGGGACTAACATTCTCGTATCATAACCTAAAACAGTAAACCAAGTTGGGGGCTTTAACTTGTCACTTTAAAGTCCTCTAACACAACACCCATCAATGAATATTTTCCAAATGATTTGCACTCAATCATATGAATTACATTCTAATTCACACAACCTCATGTGATTCATTCCAATTATTGACTGAGACAATACCAGCCCGGTTCTTACATGTTCTCACCAAAAATTTTAACATATGGATCGGCCAAATCAAGAAGTAAATGAAGTGGATGTATTTAAATCATCATAAATTCTTCCAACATTAAAGATCAATACTCTCCACAACTTCAATCCAAAAGATAATTACTTATCATTTTAAGAATAAATATAAAGAAAACTACTCAGAATTCATGGAGAAATTAAAACCACACTTTAGTTTAAAAGAAGAAATCATCATTAAACCAACAACAAGTTTTAATTAAAACCAAAAGTAGTCTAAAACAAAAAGATAAAAACTTATCTCAAGTCCTCCACCAAACTCTTGAAGTTCTTTTGAATCTCTTCTCTTTTACAATCACTCAAAAAAAAATAACAAAAAGGATAAAGTAAATATATAGTGGTTCCTGAAAATCTCTTCAAACTAACTCCCCAGAAAAGAACTTTCAAAACTTGCCTATAATTTTATGACTCTTTTCTAAGCCTTCTCTTCTTTCTTTTATAGCTTTCAATAAGGTGCCTTGGGATCTTTTCAAAATGTGTCTTCATTCGATCTATTTGCCCAAGAGATGCATCCTTTCAAGAGAATTTTCATCCATGGTGGTTACAACCACCTATTAAGCCAATGGGTGCCTCAAAAACCTCTTCTAAATTCGTGAAAACTGATTTTACTTGTCTAATAACTGCCACTGGCGCTTAAGCATGGGGTTTCGGTGCTTAAGCGTGGGGTCTCAACCTTCTCTGTTTAACCGACGCTTAGGCGCCAAAACTCTTTTGCATAATTTTTCACCTTTTTGCACCAAATTTGATCCCTTTTCACTCCTTTAAGCATTTTTTCCATATTTACTTCTATCTGCAAGAAAAACACAAAAATATCTTCCATTAAAGTGCAATATCTCAAAAATAGGTATAAAAATGTTTCTAAAAACACTATATATTTAAGGTGTATCATTGGGCTTAGGAAATATTTCACCTACAACTGCAACTCTTCAGTTAGTTGATTGTCTGATTACCTATCCTAAAGGAGTTATAGAAGATGTTTTAGTAAAGGTTGATAAATTTATCTTTTCTGTGGATTTTATTGTATTAGATAT
>NEWO01002155.1:0-22049 GCA_003013225.1 Phalaenopsis aphrodite
ACTTCCCCACATCAAATTAAATCTTCAATTGGCCTTGGTCAAGCCCTAATTTCACTCAAATTCAATATGGCCCAAAGCCCCCAATTTTGCCTCAAACTCCAAATTCCACCAAATTGAACTTCAAAACCCCAAAATTTCCAAACATTTGGTATTCAAAAATCTTCATGGAAATCCCTTGGACCAATTTGAACCATCAATTGGGTCTAACCAAAGCCTTAGCCCAATTCAAACCTATGGCTAACCCAAATGCACCAAAATTGGCTATGAGCCAAAATCCATCAAATTGAGTTCCTAAATCAGCTCATAATATCTCAATTCTTTCTCTAAAATATTCATGACAATCATCCAAGTCATGTTGCTCAATCAATTGGACCCAATCCAAGCTCAAGGCCAAGTCTAGTCCAACTTGAACCCAAAATGCCCAAAATTGAACCCATGCACAAAAGTTAACCAAACTAAACCAAATTGATCAAATCGAAGCCATCACAACCACTATTTGGACATTAGTGACCAGGCTAGACCCACCTAGCCCACCCTGTATGAGCTATGGACCAATGGTCCTCTTGATTTAATGGATCTCCTCCCATATTTGTCTTAAACCAAGATATCTTTGCCATCAACCTTAACCATTCAGAGTTAATCATCATTAACCCACTCCTGGCTTCCCTGACTTCTCTGGCCACCAACCCTGGCCCTGCCGGCCAACCTAGTGGCCAAAAAACACCAAACTGAGAGCCACCCTTCTAAAATCCAAACCCAAATTCACCCATCCAATGTGGCTCATCACCATTTGTTGACTGCACTCTTTAGCCCTCCCCATAGGTAGCCAAGTGCACCTGAATTGAAATCCTGAGCTCTACCCCTTCCATGGCTATTTAAGCCAACATCGTCCACGACCAAAGAGGAGGATAACCAAAAACTAAACAAAACTCTACCAAAACCACACCAGACCTCATTGCAACCTTCAGAAACCCATCCCTACCAATCTCAGCCCTAATTCCCTCTGCATGAGTTAAACTTTTGAGCTTAAAACCAGGGTAATTTTGGCCACATTTCTCCACACCTCCTTTATCCAGCAAACTCAAATTAATTGTGCTCACACCATCCCTAGACTGAGAGGAGTTGATCCCCCACAAAACTCCCATCACAGAGATCCTCTAACCTAGCTCAAGACCAACACTTGAAAACCACTTTAGTCAAAATTATACCTAGGCAATTCACCCTAGCCCAGCAATTCATCTGTAGGCTTGTTGGTCTCCTTTAAAGATTCTTCAACCATCTAATTGAGGCTGCACCTCTCAGGCAAAGGTATTAAAATCTCCCCTCAATCTGAGCTTAATTTGGTTCTCCTTGTGTATATACTGTATTTCATGCTTGATCAACCATATAAATAGGTTTGTCTCTAGTAGATGCTGGTGTAGGAATAAACCACACTTGATTTGGTTGAGTATCAAGAGAGATCTTAGGGTTTAAAGTTGAATGAATTACATGTTTGGTTAATCAGTGACGATGACGGAGGGCCGTCCGATTGAGTGTGTATTGAATGGATGCTCTGGATTGCGATGGACGAACAGATGGAGCGATACGGTAGGACGTGTGGCAGTTGAGTTAAGTGGGAGTGTGAAATGGCGGTGCACCGCGTGGCCTTTCAGAGGCGCCATAGGTTGATGTGGCGCTGACTCAGATATGTACAAAAATAAGCATTTTATGGATTAAATAAATGCTAGAGCTTACAAAATTCATAACTTTGCATAGAAAAATCATAGAAATAAAATAAAAATACTCCCTTTCCAAGTGAATAGAGAAAAATAATGTGGACTAAAATAAAAATTATTTGTTGAGTCTTTGATTTTTATTGAATTAAATAGCCTCTGAGGTATTTTAATTTTAATTTCTTAAATGTTATCCACCATAGCTTGAAACTTTGGGGGTTCATTCTCCATGACAGAGGGGATGTTCTCTGATTTTTCTAAGATCAGAAAGCATCTATGTGCATGTGATCCTGATTTCCAAGCCTAGATGGCTATTTTGGCTTGCAATAATTATATAAATCAAAATATCATTTGGAAAATAATGGGATGAATTTTAGTAGGTTTCTTGCGATCAGCAGACCTTAGGAAAAATATCAAAATGGTTTGAATAATTTTGTACATTTTTATAGTTAATTAAATGCTTATGGATTGTATTAAATCATTTAAATTAAATAATATTCAAAAGTTTATAAAATCAATTTCAACTTGTTGATAAAATTATGTTGACTCACTGTAAAAATTTGAAATTTATTTGGTTTAGTTTAAGCACTAAAGTTGATTTTCTAAGTAAAATTGTATTTTTGTCAAAAATAATTATATTAAATTAAATACACTTATGAAAATTATGAAAAGTTGTTTTCTAAGTTCCTTATGATCAGGGGCACTTCGAAAAAATAAAAATTATTTTTGAGAAAATACTTTATTTTTAGATATATTTTGAATTAAAAAAATAATAATTTAAAAAGTAATTAAAAAATTAAAAAATACAAAAGATGGTTCAAAGTATTTCTAATTACTTCCTCATCACTTTGGACTCATTAGAATATTTTTCCTAATTTTTCTAAGTTAAAAATATTTTTTAAAATATTAAAAATGTATGTTTTCCTAATGTTTCGTTAAAATAATCATAATAATTAAACTGTAATTTGAAAAATCATGGAATTTTGCTTATGTGTTCTTCTGACATAGGTGAACTCTCATGATCAATAAAAATCTTATTTTAATTAATTAAATAAATTAAATTGAAAAATCCTATTTTTGAATTAAAATAATTACATAAATTGAGGAAAAATCTACGAGACCACATATTTCTCATCTGATATTTTAATTAACTCATGAGTGAGTCTCCATGAAAATTTTAATATCACTTGACTTTCAATTAATAAGTTATAGGAAAGGGAGCCCTAGGAGCAAAATGATATTTTTGGGATTTTAATGCCTTAATTAAATTTTAGGATTAGTAAAAGGTTAAATGAATAATATTGATGATAATAAAATTGTGGATGATTGAAACATGACGGGTTAAGAGGTAGAACCCTATTTGTCACATTTCATGATAAGGGTAAAATTTTAATTTTGGTAATTCTCATGATTTGAAAGTCAATTCAATTAAGATGATTCTAAAGTAATGGGCTTAAGTTTTGAAGATAATAATTCACTCATTTAAATCCCACTAATTGGTGATTGAATATTAAGTTTGGTATTAATGAGAAATGAAATCCCAATCAATATTTAATTATCTCAAGTTTACTTTGAAAATTGCAATTGAGAGGGCCTGCTAGTGAATTAGGTTTGATATTTAAGAATTATCTTAATTAGATTAGAAAAGATGGACTTAATCAATTGATAAAGACTTTCAAACACTTTAGACCCTACTTTAACTCTGGGTATTAAAATCCCCGATGACTTTAGATTGGCCCTTTAGGGTACCTGTTCATATAACTGTCAAGTGACTATCTAGTTTCTCTCATTATTGAAATAATTAAAATGTCAAGGTTCACTGAGTAATGGAGTAATTTCAACTCGACCTTGGAATGATTCATAAAACAATATAACAATTTCAAAATAAACTCGAAACATTTCAAGAGATCTTTAATGTTGTTCAGGGTCATTCCCCGAACACTTTGGAATCTCTAGGATATTTTGAAGAACAAATTGAACTTATTATATTTTTGTCCTAGAAAATCATCCACTACGATATTTCGGGACTCACTGAGTCATGGTTTGAGGGTTCAGAAACTATACATTCATCTACTCTAGCAATTTATTTAGTTTCTTGCAAATATATATAAATTTTGTAAAAGATAATCTTTCAGTGGGAATGCCGAGAAGATGACAGGTATGCTTTTACATTATTATTTATTTTCTGTCATTTTACTTTTTGTAATCTACTTTTACTGTAAAATGTTGTAACTGCTTGGTTATGCACTTTACTTGTAAAATCAAAACCATTTTAAAAAATTAATCAAAATTTTCAAAAATCTAAAAAAAATTATTTCAAATGTAACCATAAATCCTTTGAAATATCACTAAATTTATAACGTCCTTTTGAATTTACGGGAGTCTCTCGGAAGAGATAACCCAATGGTTGCTAACGAGTTCTCCCCAGTTTAAATAAGTGTAACAACTTGTTTAAGTTAAGTAAATTCAAAATAAAAAAGTGATATCGGAATGAGGGAATCATGGGATCCTAACCGGCGTCTCTCTAATGAACTTTAACCCCCCCTCATGATTGAATTTAAACTTGCCTTTTAAACATTTTTGACGTTAGACTTTAGGACTACTACTTCACCGAGAAGCTTGGAGCTAAATTTGTGGGCAGCCTTCTACAACAGCATAAGGATCTAAAACAACACATCTTTTCTTAGAATTAAAAAACAAGCCATAGGATTTTGAGGTTTTTTCCTAGTGCAACATAAATCCTCAACTCTTTAATTTAGACATTTGCATAATAATGCTGTATAATATAAGCCCTAACTCATTTTAGGATTCTGAGGTTGTCGTTCATCACAACCTAAATCCTCATATCTTCAAGGATATTTGTGTGATCATCTCGAACAAATGTAAGCCGTAACTAATAAAATTGGTAGGATGAAACTTCAAATAATCTTTCTTCTCAAAATTGAAGCTAAACTATAGGATAACTTGGAAAGTCACTGAGGTTCTCCTCAGGATCCATGACATCCTCTAGTTCCTCTTCATTTGGATTTCCTAAGTAAATTATTATAAATTTGAGTCATTCCTATTTCACACCTCTTCGTCCGATCTTTGAAAAGTCCTATCATTTGAAATTCTTGAAGACAATATTCCCTGATCTAAATTGAGAGTTTTCTTAGGTGACTTCAGTTATCTAAGACATAATTAACTATAGGGGCTTGCCCTTATAAGAAATTTTAAGAACCCAGCTCAATATAACTCTATTCAATCTTTTATATTAAATAGGGGAACTTGTCGGTCAACATAACAAATTGTTTTTTTGTAGACTTAAATAGATGTATAAAATTCTTTAGTTTATTTAATCCAGCACCACTAACAAGTAGGGTATTTATCCTTCAAGGTAGATATATCGTTTGCGGTGCTGTGCTCAATCATTTAAACTACCAAGGATATGGGATAAGTTTGGTCTTGTATTTTAAAGAATAAAAAAAATTTTAATTTTAAAAATTGTATATACATATATTAAATTAATGCAGGCGATGGGATTCCAATTCCGGCGACCGACAACTCCCAATTTGGCTACCGACAACCTGCCACCGATTCAAATGCTGATAGGAATGCATCACTTGAAAATACTCATACCGAGCCTCATCCTTGCAAGGAAACTTTTTCTTTGTTAGGCCAAGATGTTGACCTCCTAGACACTGCAAGTTCTACTCATCCATATCATGCAGCTCACTTAGCATTGCCTTGCTTTATTGTCATTCATGATGAGCTATGACGCTTGATATGGAAGAGGATTCTTTGGAGAAAAAGTATCACTTCTTTGCTAAGCAAATATTACTATAATTACTTATGTGTTTGATTCTTTTTAGACTAAAAGTTGCTAGTTTGTCTATTTATCATTGTACTCTTTTCTTTTCCATACAGTCATCTTTCTTGAATTATTATAGCAATTTAGAGAAGAGGTGAGATTGGAAGAGTTGAACATATGACAAAATCAAACAAAAAAATAAAAAATAAAAATGGAGAGCTTATTTAAGTTAATCTTCTTGTGATAGTTTGAGAGTGTACATCCAAAATAAGATCGAATCAAAATACCTTAACACACATTATCCAACAAGTGAATCCTTACATATGCAACCTATATAACTAGATAACCAAAATTCTAACCGTATTTTATGGAGTCAAGAGTAACTCTAAAAGTAATGTGTCCCTTTAGTTAATTGCATCTTGGGGTTTACGTAAAAATACTCTTGATAAAAAGGAGTCTTGTTTATGTTTGTGATAACTAGTGAAAAGGGCATATCCAAAAGTTATGATTTTCTCAAGTTGGAACATCTCAGTGCTAGAAAGCTTATACTGAGCTATGAGAGTAGAGGGTAAATCTCTCACATTCCAGTAGGGTGGCCGCTAATTGAAAAATAAGGCCTACGAGAGAACTGGTTCATAAGGTACAATCATCCTACCACTTGAGGCAACACTAGGCTATGGAGGTAGAGGTGAATCACTGTATCCTAAATGGGCACCGACTAATCATCAAAATGAAGCCCACTGGATGACATAAACGATATGGTAAGTGGAATACGAGGCTCAAAAAATAGTTTACCAATAAAAAGGTAAAGAATTCCTTGACGGGTAGAGATAGATGAGTTAGGATTTTAAGGATTTGTCATCTCAAGCTATTAAGACCTTATGTATACTTGGTTTTGAAGGTAGTCAACCTAATATAACCAGAGAATCTTATTAGCAACCTATGTATTGCATCATCCATGGAATCCAGTAGCCCTAAAGTCAAAGGAAGAAGCCTCTATGTCCTATGATCATATGTATGTAGAATAGTAGGCATGATTCATATGTTGTATAAGTGAATGACAAGGAAGCTATTGAAAGAGAAATACTACAAAGAAAAAACTACCCCACAAAGGGCTTATACTCCATCTGTTTCAAGGATCTTCTAACACCCTAGTTGCTTTAGAAAACAACATATTAAAAAAAATTATACTTGGTGAGTTGGGTTGAGGAAATACAAGGGGTCCTTCTTAGAACATGCATAATAATGCAATTTTCTGAGCAAACCTTAATATGAAGGCCCTATTAAGTATGACTTGTGATATATTTATGCAATATGAACATATTTTAAATCCAGTCTGAAGGCCTTCCAAGAAATTAAAAGAAGAAAATAAAATTACTCATTTTAAAATGAATTAATTTTAATCCTAAAAACTTTTATGCTCAATAATTTACCATTAGGTTTTTATAAAAATGGAATTTTTTGTCTTGAGAGAGCTAATATTACATATGAGAAGACATCCCAGATAAATCACAATCATAAGAAAGAGTAAACATCTACACTTGCATGAAATAAAACATGTCATTTGAATAAATAATGAAATATACTAAGTGTCGCTGGGTCTGCAAAATATCCTAGAGAAAATAGAAAAAGGCATTCAAGCACATATATGATACATCGAAAATATATACATTTTTAGACCCACATTTTGTACTTATTTTTTGTGATATTGCACCTTAATGGAAGGTATTTTGATGTTTTCTTGCATGTTGTTGATTTTTAGGACTTAAAGCAAAGGGATGGAATTTGTAGTCAAAATTATATTTTTAAAGAAGTACTTAGCGCCAACTGCGTAGAACAAAAGAACAGCTGAAATTTTTACTCAGCGTCGATGGTGCCAGACTAACGCTTACGACGCCAAAGGCATTTCAGCCCCCACTTCTAGAGGGTTTGATGTATTTGGATGATTTTTTAAGAGTTTTTGGATGCACCTCTTGGAGAACCGACTTCAGACTTTAGTTGGGGCCGAAATTCATTAGGAAATGGACTCTTTTTAGCTAAAAAATGTTCCACCATGCTCCGTTTTTTCTATTCTTCATAATCCATCTTCATTCCACCACCGTATTGGAGTTCATTAATGATTTTTCTTTTATAGTTTAGAGTTAGTGTGGTGAGATTTAGTGTGAAACTTTCTGTAAGAGTGTTGGAGAAGGAGAAAAGTGAAAGATATTTTTTCTGCATTTCTAAGGAAAGGCTACGAGGGATTTGATTTGAGAAAGAGTTTCAGATAAGTTTTGTTTGTTTATTAGTGTTGTATGAATTTTCTTTTATATATAAAATTTGTGTTTTGTTATATCTTTCTCATGAAATCTGAGTAGTTCCCTCTATCTTTCTCCTTACTCTGAGATATGGTGAAATGAAGAGATAATATGAATTGCCAATATTAAAATATAAAATAAATTGTGATGATTTTTCAATTCCAAACTTAATTTATATTTCAATCTGGCCAATTGAATTGTAAAAATATGTTGTGAAACATATGATCCGGGAAATGGATTATGAATTCAACAACAGAGTGAGGATCACATTTGATTTCATGGAGGAGAAATTCGTTCATGGAATTAAGTGCATATAAATTTAAAATATTCTTTGTTGGGTGTAGAATTAGAGAATCTTTAGAGTGACAGACTAAAATCTCCGATTCATTTTTAGTGTTAAAAAACTAAAGCGAGAGTTAGCCTTCAAGTGAAGGGAAGTGGGAGCTCTGAAGTGGGAGCCTGTATCCTCCTAGCCTAGCCACTGATTTAGGGATTAAACTTAGGATTAGCAAATGATTTTCTATGCACTGTATCAGGGTAGAGAGTTATAATTGCTCCTATTTTATACAATACATATTATAAACATTTATCTCATCTCATTTCACCATAACCTCATTGTAGTGAGAAGAATGATTTTTCACATAAAAAAATCTTCATTACATAAACATAGTTAGTAGATTAGCATTTACTTTTTAAATTTTGCATTTCTATTTTGCTAATAGTGAAGTACTTTTGTTTTGATAACATCTCAACATTTGAAATTAGTGACAGTGGTTTTGTTTGATTTTCTGAAAATTTCCTAGTAAAACTTATCATTACGAATTTACACTTTCCCCGTGGGATTGATATTTGAGGCTTAAAAAGAAAGTCCTTTATTGCTTGATAACGATAAGTACACTAGGGTAGAATCCCATTATTAATTGCATATAATTATATATTTTTTACGTAACATACTTTTCATACAAGGATCAAGTTTTTGGCGCTGTAGTGGTGTCAACTTCATAAATCCTTACATACAAAAAATCAGGATCAAGTTCTTAGCACCATTGTCGGTGAGGGTAACAGTTAAATTTAAATAAATTAAATTTTTTTGATAAATTAGGAAAGTTAGAGAAAATATATATACAATAAAAAATATAAAAAAGTACAAAAAATCAAAAATCCAAAAAGAAATTTATTTAAGAATTTTTTTATTAAAAAAGAATTTTAATTTGCGTACTATATTTGTTTATGCGAAATATTGGATCTGAAGGCTTAGTACCTTATGATTTAAAATTAGAACGTACTATTAGACAAATTCGAAAACAACAAAGAGAAATTAAAAATTTAAAAGAAAAGGCAAATAACTTAGAAAATCCAATAAATGAGAATCGACAAAACCTTTAAAAGATTAAGCGAATCCGACAGCAGATGACTCTCACTTGACTATTCAAAATCATTATGTTGCTGCTAATTCATTTGAGCTTAAACCTGTTATTATCCAAATGGTACAAAATAATCAGTTTGGAGGATAACCTGCTGAAGATCCTAATTTACATCTTGCTAGTTTTCTTAAGATTTGTGCGACATTTAAATATGACAGAGTGTCTAATGATGTTGTTAGACTTAGACTTTTTCCCATTTCATTAAGGGATAAAGCCAAGGCTTGGTTAAATTCATTAGCACCTGGATCTATTAGAACCTGGGAAGAACTATCAAAAAATTCTTGGCTAAATATTTTCCACCCTTGAAAACCGCTAAGCTTAGAAATGATATTACATCTTTTCGTCTCTTTGAAGCGGAATCAATATATGAAGCCTGGGAAAGATTTAAAGATCTTCTTTGAAAATGTCCACACCATGATTTCTTAGATTGTTTAATAATTCAAACCTTTTACAATGGATTAGTAGGATCACTAAGATCTATTATAGATGTCGCTGCAGATGGATCATTAATGTTAAAACCTTTTGATAAAACATATTATTTAACTGAAGAAATGACTACTAATAATTTTCAATGGCCCTCTAAAAGGGTAATTCCTAAGAGAGTAGCCAGTATTCATGATTCTGATACAATCTCTATTTTGGCATCTCAAATTACTGCTATTTCTAAAAAGAATGATCAAATAGGAGTGAATTATTCTCAAATACTCCCAGTATTAGAGGAAAATGCACTAGGACAGATTATTGCTACTCAACCATCTTAAGAAACTTTAAATGTTATAAATAATCAAAATAACAGTTCCTATTCTAACTATTTTGACTCTAGATGGAAAAATCACCCTAATTTTAGTTAGAATAATTATAACAATCCGGTGAATCCATTTGGAAATCTGAACAATCAAGGAAATCCTAATTTTCAACCTTATTATTCTCTAGGATTTAACTCCAATCCTAACCCACAAGTTAAGGAAAAGAAGTTGATGATGGAAGAAGTGATGTTGAATATTGGAAATTAAATACAAAATAAAGGGGCTGCTATTAGAAATATTGAAAATCAATTAAAACATATTGCTACTGCACTTAGTTACAGACTTTGTGGAATTCTTCCGAGTACTGTGGAAGTTAATCCAAAAGATCAAAATAAAGAGCAAATTAAAGCTATTCAATTACAAAGTTGAAAAGAAGTTGAAACAAGGATCCAAAGAGAAACTAAAGTTGATCAAGAGAAAGAAGAAATGTAAAATGATCAACATGAAAATGAACAAACACAGGTTCCTTTAGAAAAATCATTACCTATGTTTCCTCAAAGACTGAAGCAGAAAAATAAAGATAAATAATTTACAAAATTTTTTGAAATCCTTAAGAAATTAACGATAAATATTCCTTCTGTTGGAGCTTTGGAACAAATGTCAAGTTATGTGAAATTTATGAACGATGCAATAAATAAGAAAAGGAAGTTTACAAATCATGAGACAATTGCACTCAGTGAAGAGTGTAGTGCTATTATTCAGAAAAAGCTTCCTAAAAAATTAAAATATTGTGGTAGTTTTACTATACCTTGTGCAATTGGTGAAAAAAATTATGCAAAAGCTTTATGTGATTTAGGAGCGAGTATCAATCTTATGCCCTTATTGATATTTATAAGTTTAGATTTGGGAAAAATTTCCCCTACTACTGTAACTTTTCAATTAGTTGATCAATCAATAACTTATCCAAAAGGAGTTATAGAGGATGTACTAGTAAAAGTGGATAAATTTATTTTTCCTGTAGACTTTATAGTATTTGATATGGAGGAAGATAAAGAGATTCCTATTATTTTAGGGAGACCATTTCTTACAAAAAGAAGAGCTGTAATAGATGTGAAAAAAGGAGAATTAATAATGAGAATTAATGATCAAGATGTAAAATTTAATGTAGCAAAAGCTATGAAATATCTTGCAATAGAAAAAGATAATGAATGTTTCAAGATGGAAGTAGCTGATTATCTGAGTAATGAACAGTTTAAGAATGAGTGTGAAGATAAATTAAAGCAAGGATAAGTTTTGAGAATGAAGATGAAATAAACGGAGTAGATTTAGAGTATATTCAGGGCAAATTTTAAACGTTAAACTTGTTGGAAAACAATAGTAAGAATCTTATTCCTTCAAGTATTAAACCATCTGAACTTGAATTAAAGATATTACCTACCAATTTAAAATATGTATTTTTAGGAGAGTCATCTACATTGTATGTTATTATATCATCTAAGTTAACTGAAATTCAAGAACAAAAGTTGATAGAAATGTTGAGAAAGTATAAAAAGGCTTTTGGTTGGATATTAGCATATATTAAATGAATTAGTCCTTCAATTTGTATGCACAGAATTTTATTAGATGAGCAATATGAACCTAAACATGATGCTTAGAGAAGGTTAAAACCAAAATGAAATAAGTTGTTAAAAAAAGATTTTAAATAGAAGCTATAATTTATGTACCAACTCCAGCATGAGAATCAAAACCCTTATACCATTTAAGGGGGTCTCACACCGATCTCAAAGAGGATGTCACATTTGGAAGGAAAGCTTAAGGGCTCACATCGAACCTAAGAGGTGACGAAAGGGAATCAAAATTTAGGCTCTGATCCGAGAATAGGAACTAAAATTTAGGTACCTGCCCCAGGATGATAATCAGAAGCCTCATAACATTAAAGGGGGTCTCTCACCAATCTCAAAGAGGATGTCACATTAATAAGCAAAGATCAAGGACTCACATCCAACCTAAGAGGTGATGAAAGGGAATCAGAATTTAGGTACTGATCTCATAATAGGAATTGGAATTTAGGTACCAAACCCAAGAGGAGAATAGGAAGACTCATACAATTAATGGGGGTTTCACAACGATATCAAAGAGGATGTCACATTAGGAAGGAAAGCTCAAGGACTCACATCCAATCTAAGAGTTGATGAGCTACATTGAAAAGGAAAGCTTGGGGACTCACATCCAATCCAAGAGGTTGCAAAAAAGAATTTAAAATTTGCTACATTAAGAAGGAAAGCTCAGGGACTCACATATAACTCAAGAGGAAGCAGAAAGGTGTCACATTAGGCACGAAAGCTTAGGGACTCACATCCAACCTCAGAGGTGACAAGCTACATTAGAAAGTAAAGCTCAAGGACTCACAACCAATTCACAAGGTAGCAGAGCTACATTTGGAAGGAAAGCTCACGGACTCACTTTGAACTCAAGAGGTAGCAAAAAGGTGTCACATTAGGCGAGAAAGCTCAAGGACTCACATCCAACCTAAGAGGCGACGAGAGGGGTGTAGAGAATTTGTGGTGCTAAATTTGTGAATATGTGAAATGTAAACATTGACAATGGTGCAAAAAGAGTCATGGGATTCTGTGAAGAGTGTAAAAATCCTTGGGTAATGTGAAGAAATTTGTGTAGACGATAGTATCTGTGCTATGAAAGTGCAAAGCATGGAACCTTGAAGTCAAGAAGAACTTGCCTATCATTTTCATAATCTTATTTTCTTGTTGTCTTTATCATATTTTATTATCAAGTTGTCTTTTCAAATTTTATTTTCATCGATTATCTTTCAATTTTAAATTTTAATTTTCTTATTAAACTTTCTTCTATTTTTCTTCGTTCTTATAATTTTGGACCAATGTATGGTCTAGTAGCTTTTCATCAATCGCACAAAAGACAACTCAATAAATGTGCTAGAATCTTGGAAGAAACTTCATTAATTCTACTTCAGATATGTAGTACAACTGATCATGTTGGAGCTTTCAAAAGGCAACATGTTGAGTACATTTGAAACATCATATATCATGTATGCTCAATGGCAGTACAAAAAGATGACAACTAGCTATCTATCTATCTGTCTGTCTTTCTATATGTCCCGTGAGGTGAGCTGATGATTAAGCTAACCTTCTAAGCCACATTTTGGGAGAAGAGTTCCTTTCATGTGCACTTAGAGGTTTAGCTATCTTATAGCTCATACGGATGTAGCTCTTCTAATTTTGGATCTGGCCAAAAACCATATGACATCTTATTGTCTTGCATCATCCTCAGAGTAATAGAAACTCTACATTGCAATACTCCAGAAATGCAATGCTTTGCCATATCTGCTCCATTTCCCTTCAATATTAGAACTGTACCCACTGGCAGCTGAATCACAACTGATCCTTGACCAAAAGAAAATATGTTGAGATTTTCATACCAATTCTACATTGTTTTTGAAGATATTGCACTTTAAAGAAAGATATTTTTGATGTTTTGTTGCAAGAATGATGAATTAGGGTCATTGGAGAAAAACGATGCAAAAATGAGCGAATTTGGAGCGAAAAGGACCGAAATGTGAAGATTTGAACTAGGGCGTCGATGATGACCCCAATGGCATCGACGGTGGACTTTTCCCAAAACTCTAGATTTAATTCACTTAGAAGTCCCACCGACAGCGCCCTTGAGGCCACCGATGGTGAGCTCGGCCGTTATGTCCAACAAAGCATTCGATGAGGACAAATTTTGGAGGGGTGCTTAGGTAAATCTTGGGAAAACTTATCCACAACTTTAAAAGAAGATTTTGGCCAAAAATAGAAGAGGTCCTGGATGTTAGAAAGATCTTGAAGGTTACAGAGTTTCCATGAGTGTATAGAGAGTTTACTAGAGTGTCTAAATTGTGAGGAATTCCTAAAGAGATTGTAAGTGGAGGGAAAGTGAGAGATTTCTTCCTCCTTGCCGCTTTGAAGAGGAATTCTGTGTGATGTAAAGAAAGGAAGAGATTCAGAGGAACTTTGAGGAGTTTGCTTGGGGAGAAATTAGGGATAAGTTTATTTACTTGTTATAGTTGTATGACTTTGCTTTTATATATGAATTCCGAGTTTTGTTGTAATTTCCTCATGAGATCTGAGTAGTTTTCTCTGTCTTTCTCCTTATCTTAAGATTTGTGAAATGGTGATTTGAATTGGTGGAGCCATGAAAATGTTAAAGAAATTGTGATGATCTTTTCACTTCGATCTTAATTTACTTTCAATCTGGCCAATTAATTTGTTAAAATATGTTGTGTTTTACAACTAAAGTGAAGATTACATCCAAGATTAAGGGAGGTCAAAGCCCTTGGAAGTTGAGTGCAAATAAATAGGGAAATAAAATTATCGGGCGTAGAATTGGAGATTTTAGAGTGACAGACTAAAATCCCCCAATTTGGTCCTATTATTTTGGTGCTAAAGTGTAGATGTTAGCCCTCAGGCGAGGGGAATGTGGGAGCTCCTAAGTGAGAGCCGGTATCCTCCCAGCCTAGTCGTAGATTCAGTAAACAATCATAGGATTAGTCAATGTTCTTTATGCCTGGACCAAAGGGTAAGGAATATGTATGCTCGTATTTGGCGCAATACAAATTGAACTGATTCACTTTATCTATTCACTATAATTTTTTGAAAAGGAGAAGGATGCTTTCTTAATATTAAATATCTCATAAGAACCTTCATTAATGTAATTAGTTATTTAAGAGTTCTTAAAATTACATATTTATTTCAATTGCTTATTAATGACAGATAAGCAAATTGAATTCCATTTTGTTGCGATTAAGTATTGCTTTTTCTAACAACTTAGTTCGTATTTCTAATATTACTTTTTATGGGATTGATATCTAGGACTCCATTAGAGCCATATATTACTTGAGCGATAAATATACTTGCATTGATAAGTGTGACTTTACAATTATTGAATATTTTATACATCCATCTTTATCGAATCTATAACAGTTATTAAGTTTTGGTGTAGTTGCTGAGGAATTAAATCTTTTAGTAGCAATATTAAATACTTATATTTTTAAGCATATATAAAGTCACTGTCAAGTTTTTGGCGTCGTTGTCAGGGAGTAAACAAGAATCATAATTTGAGTAATGGACAAATTAGGATTATTAGAAAATTTTTACTTGAATTGGAACTTATTTTCATATTTAGTTCATTATTTTACTGTGTACTGATTTCAAATTGTATGCATAAATTTGGACTTGTTTATACCCTACGATTCAGAATTAACGCACTGTTAGAAAAAATAGAAGATTGAGAAGAGAACCTAGAAATTCTGATACAATGGAAAACAACATGAACAATTAAGGAATAGAGAATCAACACCAACCTAGACCCCTACGAGATTATGAAAATCCTACAACATATGAAATTCACTTATCTATCCAAAATCCTGATGTAGCTGCTAATTCATTTGAACGTAAACCTGTTATTATCCAAACAATAGAAAACAATCAATTTGGAGGTACACCAAATGAAGATCCTAATTTACACCTCGCTAGTTTTTTAGAACTGTGTGCTACCTTTAAATATGATAAATTTTTAAATGATGTTGCTAGACTTAGAGTTTTTCCTTTTTCACTTAGGGGTAAGGCTAAGATGTGGTTAAATTTGTTAGCACCAAGATCTATTAGAACTTGGGGAGAACTTTCACAGAAATTTCTATCCAAATATTTCCCTCCATCCAAAACTGCTAAACTTAGAAATGACATAACATCATTCTGTCAAATTGATGGAGAGTCAATATACGAAGCTTGGGAGAGATTTTAAGATCTTCGTAGTAAATGCCCTCATCATTCATTACCAGATTGGTTGATAATTCAAACTTTTTATAATGGATTAGTGGGATCACTTAAATCAATTATGGATACTGTGGCTTGTGGTTATTTAATGTCAAAATCTTTTGAAGAGGCTTATTCATTAATAGAAGAGATGGCTACCAATAATTTTCAATGGCCCTCTGAAAGGGTAAATCCTAAGAGAGTGGCTAGTATCCATGATTCTGATGCAATATCTATGTTAGCTTCGCAGATTGCTGCAATATTAAAGAAATTAGATCATTATGGGATGAATTATTCTCCAACACCTCCTATGATGAAGGAGAATTCATCTAGGAAATTTGTTGATGCTCAACCTTCATATGAGACTTTAAATGCTATTAATAGACTGAATTACCATTATTTGAACTATAATAACCCTGGTTGGAAGAATAATCCAAATTTTAATAGGAATAACAATTCTTCTACAAATCAACAATGGGCAAACAACCCAGTGAACCCATTAGGAAATTCATCCAACCAAGGAAATGTTAACTATAGACCTTCGTATCCTCCCGGATTTAACAGTAACACTCAAATTAAGGAAAAGAACCTGTCTATGGAAGAGCTAATATTAAACATGGGTCAATAATTGAAGAATCAAGGAAATCAGTTACGAATTCAAGGAAATCAATTACAAAATCAAGGAACTGCTATTAAGAATATTAAAAATCAATTAGGGCATATCGCTACTGCGCTTAGTAACCGAACAGAGAGAACTTTTCTTAGTACTGTGGAACCAAATCCTAAAGATCAAGGAAAAGAACAGATAAAAGTGATACAATTACGAAGTGGAAAAGAATTAGAAACAAGAGTACAAAAAGAAATGAAAACTGAAAAAGAGAAAGTGGATACCGACAAAGAAAAGGATCACGAGTACTTAAATGCAGAATATACACTTACACCAATGAAAATTACTGTGGAGAAACCTCTACCACTGTTTCGTCAAAGATTGAAGCAACACAAACAAAATAAACAAATTTCCAAGTTTTTAGAAATTCTTAAGAAGTTACCGGTAAATATTCCCATTTGTAGAAGCTTTAGACCAAATGCCCAAGTATGTGAAATTTATGAAAGATATTCTGAACAAGAAAAGGAAGTTCACGGATAATGAAACTGTTGCACTTAGCGAAGAGTGTAGTGTAATTATTCAGAAAAGGCTTCCTGAAAAATTAAAAGATCCTAGTAGAGTCACTATACCGTGTGCTATTGGTGAAAAATTTTATGGAAGAGCTTTATGTGATTTGGGAGTCAGCATTAATCTTATGCGTCTATCAATTTTCAAAAGATTAGAATTCTCCTTCTGCAACTCTTCAGTGAGGGGATCGTTCAGTTACCTATCCTATGGGAGTTATAGAAGATGTGTTAGTAAGAGTTGATAAATTTATCTTTCCTGTGGATTTTATTGTTTTAGATATGGAGGAAGATAAAGAAATACCTATCATTTTAGGGAAACAATTTTTAGCTACAAAAAAAGCTATGATAGATGTTCAAAAAGGAGAATTAACCATGGGAGTTAACGATCAAGAAGTGACTTTTAACATTGCAAAATTTATGAAATACCCTGCTGTTGAAAGAGATAATGAATGTTTCTGTATGAAAATTAGTGAACATTTATTGAATGAATATTTTAAAGAACATTTTGAAGAGAAAGAACAATTTAAAGATAGTGATGAAGTTACTTTGGATGAATTAGAAAATGAAGAATTAGAACATGTTCAAGAAGGATTTGAGATGGTGGATATTACTGAAAATGATGATAAGAATCGAGTTCCATTAATTACAAAAACACCTGAACTTGAGTTGAAAATATTGCCGAGCCATTTGAAGTATGTGATTCTAGGAGACTCATCTACATTATCTGTTATTATATCTTCAAAATTAAACGATTTGCAAGAGCAAAGACTGTTAGATAGATTAAGAAGATATAAGAAAGCTTTTGGTTGGACTTTAACTGATATTAAGGGAATCTGTCCTTCAATCTGTATGCACAAAATTATATTAGATGAATAATATAAACCGAGAGTTGATCCACAAAAGAAAATTAAATCCAATGATGAAAGAAGTAGTTAAGAAGGAAATTTTGAAATGGTTAGACACTGGAATTATATATCCTATTTCATATAGTGCATGGGTAAGTGCAATTCATTCTGTTCCTAAGAAAGGAGGAGTGACTATTGAAAAGAAAGAGAATAATGAGTTAATACCTATCAGACAAGTTGCCGAGTTGCGTATTTGCATTGATTATAGAAAATTAAACACTGCCACTAGAAAAGATCAATTTACTTTACCCCTTTTTGACCAAATAGTAGATAGAGTTGTTCGGCACAAATATTTTTATTTTTTAGATGGATATACCGATCGCCATCAAATTCCTATTGCTCCCGAGGATCAAGAAAAGACAACATTTACTAGTCCTTTTGGAACTTTTGCTTTTTGAAGAATGTCTTTTGGATTATGTAATGCACCTGCAAAATTCCAGAGATGTTGGTTTTTACAGACCCTGCAAAAATTCAAGTTATATCTAAACTAACACCTCCTATTAATGTAAGAGAGGTTAGGAGTTTTCTTGGACATGTTCGTTTTTACAGGATTTTATTAAAGATTTTTCAAAAATTACTAAACCTCTATGCCAACTTTTAAAAAAGAACAAGAAATTTGGATTTACTGAAAGCTGTTTAAATGCCTTTGAGTTATTAAAGAAAAAATTAATCACAACCCTTATTATAGTTTCACCTAATTGGGAGAAACCATTTGAACTAATGTGTGATGCTAGTGATTATGCTATTGGAGCTGTCCTTAGATAAAGATATGAAAAGATTTTTAAAGTTATATACTATGCTAGTAAAACTATTAATAATGCACAAATTAACTATACTGTTACTGAAAAGGAGTTACTGGCCATTGTGTATGCTTTAGAAAAATTTAGATCTTATTTAATTGAAGCTAAATGTATTGTGCACACTGATCACTCTACTATTAAATATCTGATGCAAAAGAAGGATGTCAAACCAAGGTGAATTAGATGATACTTTTGATGCAAGAATTTGATCTTGTGGTTATTGATAGAAAGGGAACTGATAATCAAATTGTTAATCATTTGTCAAGATTAGAAAACCATAAATTATTTGACACCAACAATGAAATTATAGACAGTTTCCCTGATGAACAACTTGATAATATTAATGAGTGGAAAATACCATGATATGCTGATATTGTTAACTATATTGTTAGTGATATTTTGCCACCTATGTTGACAGTGCAACAAAAAGAAAATTCATTCATAATGTGAAAGCATATTTTTGGGATTAGCCTTATTTATATAAACAATGTAAGGATCTTGTTATAAAGAGATGTGTACCTTATAAAGAAACTGATATAGTCATTCAGAAATGTCATGATTATGAATTTGGAGGACATTTTAGGATTGATAAAACTGCTAATAAAATTTTATAAGTTGGATTTTATTGGCCTACTATCTTTAGAGATATTTACAGATACATAAAAACTTGTGATCGATGTGAACGAGTAGACAATATATCTAGAAGAAATGAAATGCCTCTAAATTTCATGTTAGAAGTTGAAATCTTTGATGTTTGGGGATTAGATTTCATGGGACCACTTATTCCTTCATTTGGGAACTTATACATATTAATTGCAGTAGAGTAAGTTTCAAAGTGGATTGAAGCACAAGCTTTACCTTGTTGTGATGCTAAAAGTATTTCAAGATTTTTAATGAAAAATATTTTCACTAGATACGAAATGCCTAGAATGATTATCACATATGGAGAATCCCATTTTAGGAATAAATACATTCAGTGATTGACAGAAAAATTTAATATTATTCGTAGAATCTCTACTACCTATCATCCTCAAACCAGTGGGTTAGCTGAAGTTTATAATAGAGAGATTAAATAAATACTTGAAGAGACTGTAAACCATAGTAGAGTAGATTGGTCCACTAGACTGGATACCACATTATGGGCTTACAGAACTGCTTATAAAACTCCTATTGGAATGACTCCTTACAGGCTAATTTTTGGAAAGACTTGTCACTTACCAGTAGAATTGGAGCATAAAACATATTGGACGATTAAGGAATTCAATTATAATTTGAAAGATGCTCGTAAGAAGGGATTGTTATAATTAAATGAATTGGAAGAATTAATAAATGAATCTTATGATAACGACAAAATTTATAAGGAGAAACTAAAGTTATGGCATTATTGGAAGATTAACTAGAAGAACTTTGAACTAGGACAAGAATTTTTTCTTTACAATACTAGGTTGAAGTTATTCCCTGGGAAATTGAAATCTCGTTGGTTATGACCCTTTACTGTGACTTAAGTTTATACTTACGGAGTTATTGAAATTGAAGATCAGAAAACTGGAAATAGATTTAAAGTAAATGGACACAGATTAAAACTATATTTTGAGGGTAAAAGACCACATTTTAAAACGGTTTTAATGATCAGTCAACCTGAATTATACCTGAATAGGTCGGGCTAACGACGTTAAATTAAGCGCTTTATGGGAGGCAAGCCATAGTTATCTTTAATTTTATTACAATTATAGTATTTTCTATTTAAAATTATCATTAGTTTGTGATAGTATTGAGCTATACTACTCTTATTTACCCTTGAATCATCATAAAAATTGGATTCATAGAGAAAAACTGGAACGCATTCGGACCAGAGCGAAACTGTGCAATTTTTGCCTTGGGCGCTGACAGCGCCATTGACGCCGCCGACAATGGTTTTTTCCTGAGATTCCAGACAAATAAATATAGAAGGCTCGCTGATGGCACCCTTGACGCTGCCGATGGTGAAACCGGCGGGATGGAAGTTTCTTGAGTTTGAATGGCGGTTTCTGTAGTTTGAATGGCGGTTTTTGGCGGTTTTTGGGTGGGAGTCACCCCTTTTAAACTCCCAAAATCGATTCCTAAGTTCATATTTCCCTAAAAAATGAAGTGAAACTCCACAAAACGCATTCCTATGGCATTCAATTCCTCTGATAATCCCAGAATGTGAGTGTTGAACCAGAGAAAGTTTATTAGTGCCTAAGCGCAACGAATCTTCAGCAAGGTACTGACGAAAAAAGATTGATCAAGAAACCAGGAATCGTAAATTGTGTTTTGAATAATCCCTCTACAGCAATTGAAGAAATGATAGTGCGGCGAAGATGGGAAGTTTTTTGCTATAATATCACCGTCGTGGTTGTTCCTGTGGTGAAGGAATTTTATGCAAATTTGCACGGAATCAACCAGAGAGTTGTTTATGTGCGAGGTAGATGGATAAATTTTACTCCTGTATGAGTCAATGAATTATACATGATTGAGAACGTTCCTGTCTACCATTATTCCAACTTCATCTTGACAAGAAACCAGATGAATGAAATTTACCAATATTTAACAGACGAAATTGAAGACTGGGAAATGAGAGAAAATGGGTATGTTAGTTTTTCTTCGACACTCCTAAATCCCATTTCAAAACAGTAGCACTTCTTCATTTCAACAAAACTGTTACCGACAATGAAGATCAATAAAGTTTCTAAGGAAAGTGCTATTCTAAATTAATGCATCCAAATGGGACTGTCGATCGATATTGGAGCAATAATTCTGAAGTTGTTTTAGGCCTGATCGTTCATGGATGAACTTATGGTCTTCGACACCCTTTCACAATTTTCTCACTTTGCAGTCAGTTCCAAATATCCTACAAAAATTGGGAAAAGGTACTTCTACCTTGGAAGCCTTTGGACCCAACTAAGAGATTCCCAGCTTTTGAAGATGAAAATGACATGAGTATTATGGCAGATCAAGCATCTCAGAATTCACTGTCGATTCAATCCTTAGTTCCTGAGAAGACTCTGGTGATCATACGCATAACCAAGAAATTGGAGAAGGAGGTACAAAATGTCATGAATGCAATTAATAGCATCTTTGATTTCTTTGATCATCTAGACTAGAGGATGAAAGAACATTTTTCTCACACTGAACATATAAGAGATAGTTTGATATGGCTAATGAGGAGGATGAAATTGATAGAAAAGGATTCTACTGAAGAATTTCCATAACGACCCTTATATAACATCTTCGTTCATGTGCAATCAATGGGTGATCTCAGAGGAGAATCTAGTACTGAATCTGAAGAATAGTATATTTATATTGCTACATGTCTGTCTATGTATGTAATTTGATTTGAACTTTGCATTTGCTTT
>NEWO01002155.1:25652-44116 GCA_003013225.1 Phalaenopsis aphrodite
GAAGATTGCTTCTAAGATTCAGGGAGAACATAGCCCTTAAAAGTTTGGTGCAAATAAATAGGAAAATAAATATATCAAGCGTAGAATTGGAGATTTTAGAGTGACAAACTAAAATCCCCAATTTTGTCCTATTGTTTGGGTGCTAAAGTGTAGATGTTAGCCCTCAGGCGAGGGGAATGTTGGAGCTCTAAGGTGAGAGCCGGTATCCTTTCACCCTAGCCGCAGATTCCATAAACAAGCATAGGATTAGTCAATGTTCTTTATGCCTGGACCAAAGGGTAAAGAATACGTATGCTCCTATTTGACACAATACAAATTGAACTGATTCACTTTATCCATTCACTATAGTTTTTTGACAAGGAGAAGGATGCTTTATTATATATTGATTATCATATTAGAACCTTCATTAGTATAATTAGTTTTTTAAGAGTTATTAAAATTACATATTTATTTCAATTGCCTATTTGTGACAGATAAGCAAATTGAATTCCATTTTGTTGTGATTAAGTATTACTTTTCTAACATCTTAATTCGTAGTTCTAATATTACTCCCTGTGGGATCGATATCTAGAACTCCATTAGAGCCCTATACTACTTGAGCGATACATATACTTGCATTGATAAGTGTGACTTTACAATTATTGAATATTTTATACATCCATCTTTATCAAATCTATAATTGTTATTAAGTTTTGGTGTAGTTGTTGAGGAATTAAATCTTTTAACAATAGTATTAAATACTTAAATTTATAAGCATATATAAAGTTGTTGTCAATCCTTTGAGCTCACCAGGTCTAACAACATCAATTTCGCTTCTAAATAAAATGTTGCACTTGATCATGAAGGACACTATGCCGAGAGGTCTAACAAAATCATGATGATCTATGTGAGGAGGAATGTAGTCCCCTTCCTCATAAATGTTGATGATGAAGCTGTTAGAGATGCAATCTACTGGTTGTATGCCCCATTTGATCATCCTCTTTATCATACGCTTTATTACTGATGACAGAGGATCCACCTCACCATATCTCAGGATACCCGGGGTGGTTCCCTGGCCTGTCCTTAACAAAGTTATAGCAATAACCACACTGAATGGTTATTCTGCCTTTCCAGCGCATCCATTTCCGTGGTTCTAAATATGTCTCCTTCTTCAACAATCCAGCCCAACCTCTATCTTTAAGATCAAAAACATAGTCCAAAATCTTCCTTTCATCATCCTCAGAGAATACACTTGTGTGAAGCTCCAATCCTTCTAGGATATTGATGTATTTTGCTTGAATATCTTCTTAGTGCTCAAAATCTTATTTTTGAACCCGGTGTATCTTTTCAAGCTCGGATATGGGAATCATCTGTAACTGCTATGGCTAAACCTCTAAATGGATCTTTGAAGGAATCCAAGATGATCCTAGCTCCTTAAATTTTGGAATGTACGGCTCAACATCTGCGTGCTTGGCACTCCTGAACCTCGTACTTATGGCTATATATTCTTTGCATGTCTCGTATCTATCCAAGTAGAAGATGTTACATTTTGGGCACTTTGTAAAGGCTCAGGCTGATTGTGTCCACGTTGGGATTTCTGCGTTGTACATGGGGCATCCTGCACAAAGCTCATTAGGTATTCCTGAAGATGTACACTTTGCGAGTGTCTCTAGCTCATCTTCTGCAATTGGTAGACTGGAAAAAGTCTCTGTTGAATTCGGGTCAAGAACTTCTTCTTTTGAAATTGAATTCAATCAAATAGTAGCTTCTTTAAAACACCACTTCTCTACGGAAACAAAAACTGTCGTTACACCGGTTGGCATTTTTGCGTTGCGTCCTTCTTAAAAGTGCATCTGGAACTCTTTCTTCACTGACACCGACCAAGTCTCCTTTCGGCATGGTGATCATCAATTGTAGTTGTCTAGTTCACTCCATCGGGTATTGTATCTCCATAACATTCTTCTTCTTTAGTGATGAGTCTTTCCTGACACTAATTATGAGCACTGAGTTTAATCCTTCTACTTTACGGAGGTTGATAAAGCCCATCAGTGAGCCTTCAAAGCCTACATTGACTTGATCGTAGTCCAAGTCAAAACTCACAATGCCGCCTTGGGCTGTCTTTTCTTCATTTAGTGTGAGATTTAAGCCATCTTTAAATGCAAAGATCAACCTCTGACCAGACATTTTCCTAAATAAAATAGGGGAAATGTCAACGCGTTGATACATTGCATGAACAAGAACAATAATAAAATAAAATTAAGCAAATTTTAAAAAAAATTGTGCATGAAAACATTTTATTTGATTTAACTTAGCAAAATTTAAAATTAAGGAGAAATTTAAAGTGAAAATTCAAATTTTACTTTATTAAAACTAATCTTATTACAAATTTTTAAATCCAGTCACAGATGCAGACCAAATAGTCATCCTTAGAACGAGTATCGTTCCAAAAACTTTGTCTTATAGAGCATCAGGTTGCATAGTATTTCTTCAAATAATGCCTGTTGACTGGTAGCATGGGCCTTTCACCTTGAAAATCCATCAACTGGTAAGATCTTTCTTAAAAGACATTCTCCACAAATGGTCCCTCTCATGTTGGTTCAAATTTTCTGTCTATCCTACGGTGTGCAAGGATAGGCATTCTGAGGAACGAGTACAAGTTCACCAGCATTGGACATCTCGGGCGGACCAATTTATCATGAGTCTAAATCATCTTTTCCTGGTAGAGCTCTAAGTTCTGTTATGCTTCTAATCATTTTCTTTCGAGGGATTCTAATTCTGCAAGTCTAAGCTTGGCATTGTCTTCAATTGTAATTATATTGGTGGATGACGACTCTGAGAGATGGTATATGAACTTTTAACAGTAGTATAGATTTGGACCCGTGCACTAGTGAATATGACTCACATTGAGTAGGCATTCTGAACGTTGTCTGGTAGGCCCACAAAGCATCAGACAACTTCTCATGCCATCCTTTCTTATTTCCATCCAATGTCTTTTTCAAAATTTGTATGAGAGTATTGTTGAATACCTCAGCTAGGTAATTCACTTTAGGCTAGTAAATAGTAGAGTATCTCCATTCTATCTCATACCATTTGACAAAATTATTGAACTTGGTGTTTTTTAAGGCTGACCCGTTGTCGAAATTTACGTTGTGCAGTACAGAAAAATGGTATACAAGTTAAATTTTAAAAAACTACAGACCGTGATGCGCTATGACCTCTCGTAACGGGACAACCTGTGCCCACTTAAAGAAGTAATCTGTAGATGTGACATTGAATTTATGTCCTTTAGAAGATGGAGGGTCTATTGAACCCACTATGTCTGTGTCCCAACACTCGAATGGTCACGAGGCGACGGTTGGGTATAACACATTTGGAGGTTGGTGCAAGACCACTCTATGCACTTGACACAAGTGACACTTTCTGGCTATATCCATGCGATCTACTATCATTGCTGGCCAATAATATCCGAGTCTTTTAATCTTTATCTTCGGCCCATATTGGTAGGGACCACACAATCCAACGTGCACTTCTTTGACGACATCTTGTGCCTCTATTATGCTTAAACATCGAAACCACATCTGATCGAATGAACTTTTGTATAGAACATTACCTTCTAAAGCATATGACAAGGCCTCTTTTGTGATGTGATATGCTTCAGACTTCTCTTCTGGTAGTTTTCCTGTTTGCAAATATTCTATCAATGACCTGCGCTAATCTTAGGTAATGTCTGCTACTATAGCTACTATCCCTTCTTATTTCTTAGCTTATGTAATCTCTTAAGGTAGATCTTTGACAAAATTTAACATCCTTGAACTATAATATCAATGGAATCCTCCGACAGACATGCCAATTCCTTAGCAAGCTTGGCTAAAGAGTCGGCAAGGGTGTTATCTCCCCAAGGAATCATATATAGTGCCACACTGGGAATCTATTTCAACAACTTTATCATATACTGATGGTATTCTACTAATCTTGGCTTTAAAATTTTGTACTATCTGATGACTTGTTGAATACGAGTTGCGAGTCACCATAAATGTAATGTCTGTTATGTGCATCGATATTGTCAACTCCAATGCGGTGATTAATGTTTCATATTTGGCTTCATTATTTGTAAATGGCTTTGTCAAGTGATTTGAGAATCTCAACATACCCTAATCTGGCGTAATGAAGATCAGACAGATTCCTGCTTTACCTTTCATAATTATTCCTAATCCTTTGTCTCTTTTGGCTGACGAATCTCCATCGAAGTACATTTCTCAACATCTGGCACTTTGACTGCTCCACTTATAATATTTGTTCTTCTGGTAGATTTTCGTTGAGTAGGGAGTCGTGTAAGATCACAGTATAAAGTTTCAAATGTTTTCCCATGATAGAGACTGTCAAAACAAGAGGTGTTGTTAAATATTGCTTAACATCTTTGAAGGCACCCTGACATTTCTCTTCCCAAATGAATTTGACAACCTTTTAATTAACGCCAAGAAGGGCTGACACCTTCTGGTGAGAATAGAAATAAAATGTCTCATATATGCAGTTTACCTTTAAATGAACATAATTGTTTCAAGGTTTTGGGAGGAGGCATTTCTAATATAGCTTTAATCTTATCTAGGTTGATCTTGACTCCCTGATGACAGACAACGAATCCTAGAAATTTTTTAGAGGTGACACCGAAGACACAGTTTAAGGGATTCATCTTAAGATTATATTATCGTAATTGTTCGAACATGATCCTCAAATCATACAAGTGGTCTATTCTCTGCTTGCTCTTGATGACCAAGTTATCCACATAACACTCTACTTGATTATGGATGAGGTCATCAAAGTTCTTTGTCATAGCTTGTTGGTATGTTACTCCAACATTCTTCCATCTAAACGACATCACTGTGTAGCAAAAGATCTCGATCAAAGTTCTGAAGGTTGTAAGTGCTGCATCTTCTGGAGCCATCTTTATCTGATTATATCGTGATGATCCATCCATAAAAGAGAAAATGTCATGTGTCGATGCGATGTCCACCATTAACTCTTGTATCAGCAGTGGAAACTCATTTTTTGGACATGCTTTATTTAAATCCCTAAAATTGACACATACACAAATTTATCCATTTTTTATTTTAATTGGCACAATGTTGGTTAATGGTTGAGTATTGCTCTTCTCTCATAAAGTTAGCGTCTGTTAACTTCTTCAACTTGATAATGACTTGTTGCTCTATCTCGAGACGCATTCTTCTTGGAGCTTGTTTCACTGGAGTCATGATCTTGTCCACCCTAATCTTGTGTATTGCTACTTTTGAAAATAATCCAGGCATTTCATCATAGCTCTAGGCAAAGCAATCTTTAAATTTTGACAAAAAGATGATCAACTTTGTAGATTCTTCCTCTCTGAGTAACGAACTTAAAAAGGTGGGTTGGGGCTGCTCCTTAGTCTTGAGGTTGACTTCCTTTAATTCGTCGATGTTTGATTTAATCTCTTCTTCAAATTCTGGCGGAGCATATTCCATCGGTTGAACTTCAATGTCATCCTACACATCGAGGCAATTGTCTTTCGACTTCCTAGTAACAACAATACAAAATTCTGAGTCATTGACTAGTCCTACAGATCCAAATCCGAGACCCTCTTTCAAATTAGGAGTTTGACTTTTAACTTTCCACAAATTTTTGAAAAGCTGTAGCATATCTTTTGACATTTAGTTTGGCACGTATCCCATTTGAATTAGCTTTTGAACACATAGAGAAAAGTAACCAAATGGTAATTCCATTAATTCATTGGAATCCTCTTCCAAATTTATATGATTTTTAGAACTAGTAGTAGGAGAAGGATGGTAGAACTTGATTGGCCTAAAACTAACACTACGAACTTCCTTGAAGTCGAGACTCTCAATCTTTTGAGAGTGGAATGAAGTAAGGGTCATAGCATGCATGTAGTGGTTGATCCGATCATACATTGATTTGTATTCACTTTTCACTGCATCTTCCAAGGGTATCTCAAACTGCGGTTTCTTCTATTTTAGCATCATCCTCTCTTCATCAGAACTTTCTTCCACATAAATGCTGATGGTCGACCTTGTCCGTTCAACATTCGTATTGGTTCTTCCTCGTCCACTTCCTTGGCCTCGATCTTGAGTGTGTGGGCTAAAAGAACCTCTACTAACTCAATCCAAGGAAATGATAGTAAATTCTTGAAGCGGAGTTGAATGGCCTCGCTCTTGTGATTCTCCAGCATCTTCCATTTCATTCAGCACAACTCTGCGAGAAAAGACATTCTTCTTTGGAGGAGCATAGTAGGCAACGCCTTAATGGATGCTTACTTCATGAACTAAGAATGGTTGTAAATCTTCTTTAATGCAATGTTCTTGTACTTCATTGAAATACTTGATACACTGGTGTAGTAATGAAGGAACCATATTATGCTCTTGTAGCCATGATCAGCCAAGCAAGGCATTGAAAGAGGTCTCTTCGTCGATGATATGGAACTTGGCAGTTGTTACTAGCTCCCCAACTTCATCAGCAGTGTGAATTATCTAAGAGATCTCTCCTTTCTAATTAAATTCTCTTAGCATCATCCTGTCTGCGGTGAGCTCTTCAGCGTCAATTTCCAAGTAAGCTAATGTCCATAGACTCATTAGGATAAGTGATGCTCCTGGATCCACCAAAACTCTAGAAAGCACAAATCTATTGATGTTAACAGAAATGTAGAGCGGTCGATTATGATATGTAGTACCAAGCAGCAAATCTTCGTCGGTACAAGTTACCCTAGGCTGTTCTTTTAGTGAACAAACTTCACCCATGGAAGTGCTGGCCAACTGAGCTAAGAAAATTTTTGAGTCAAGCAAAGCTGTAAACAAAGCTTTCCTCATCTCCTTTAACAGGATCAGAGTGTCGTAGATGCTTAGTTTTGCCGGCAAACTCCTAAGATGACCTAGTACGTTATAATTCAATTTATACGTGCCTCCAATTTTATTTGGAATTGGTACTTCTTCTACTACTGCAGGTGGCTCTTCGCGAGTAACTTTTTGATTTCTTTTGTTAGTTGGATCTATTCTTGATGGTAAAACCATTCCACTCCTTAGGTTTACTTTTGTAATATCTTCTTCTTTTTCTTCTTTCGATGCGGTAAGTAAATCTTCTGATGCTTCTTCTGTATTATAGAAATCCAAGTTGATGGAAAGTGGTGCTCCTTAGCACTCGAGGACTGGTTCCACTCTCCCAGAATTGTGGTAGCCGGTGTTGTTGCATCTTCTTTATTCTCATTAACAGAGTCATTGGACTTAGGTATGATTTGAGGATCGGTTTAGGAAATGAGATCAGGGTTATATTGGTCACAGTCAGTTACGTGATCTCTAGAGACAGTTAAAACATACCTGAAATCATAATCATTATATTCAACAGACACTGGAGGGGCAAAAAGATAGTCTTACACGGTCAGTGGTTCGAGGAGTTTTTCCCTTGAATCTGAGACAACCAATCTAATAGAGGTAGCCCCTATCTTACCCCTCACTTTATTAGTCTTCTTGATTACGTCTTTCTTCTTGTCTGACTAGGATAGTTTGTCTAGCAAAATCTCCAACTTTGGTCTGATAGGTTGTTGACTCTTAACGGAGCTCGTGCTAAAGCAGTCTGAATCTGATCGATTATCTTCTTGGACGGTTTGCTCCAAACTGTGCTCTATCCACCTTCCTCTGAATATGGCTCTATTAGGGTAATTGGCTTGGCCTAAATCATATTTACAGAATGTCTTTTGTTTTCTTTTAAAACCCTTTCAGAATTTCTATATTCCCTTCTTTAAGATTCTACTCAATACAATTCTTAAAACTAAAACAACTCTTTATGGTGTGTCAACCTAACCCGTGGTGTGGATAGTGGTTGGGATGGTCTTTCTTGTCAACTTCATCTGGTTTCTTTGGCTCAGGCAGTGTGAACTTGAACCTCTTCATCAGACTCCTGAACATCTTCAGTAGAGATTAATCTTTGAAAGAATATGCTCTCTTACCCATTCTACAATCGTTGGACCCTGCATGTTATTTGTCCTATATGCCCTCTGCTATTGTTGGGCGGACTGACCATATTACTAAGCAGACTGATGTTGAGGTTGGCTATGTTGTGATAACTGCTGATGCCTCTGATGGGACAGCTCAACTAGAATCTTTATTTGTTGCTTCCCTTTATCCACTGTTGCCACTGTCCCAGACTTCTCAAATATCTTGGTTTCTATGGATTTCCTTCGGGAATACTTATGCTTAATTTCCTCCTGCAAGCTGTTAGTTTTGCTGAGTAGCTTCTCAAATGGCTTGATGGTTAGACCCTTAAGCATGAAGGCTACTGGACCATGTATGCTCTTGAGAAGAGTCTCAATTGTATGTTGTTTCTGTAGCTGATGTTCACACTTCATGCTTAGGTTTCTCCACCTAAAAAAGTAATCCACCAAAGTCTATTTGGGCTTCTATCATTCAACCACGAGGTTTCCTATCTTAATTTTGTGTTGCACTTCTACAAATCTCTTCATGACAATTTCTCTAACTCGTCGAATGTATTCACTGATATGTTGGGTAGCTCGACATACCAATCAAATGTTATCCCTGAGGCTGCTGACAAACTTAGGGAAATCAAGGCTTCATTACCTCTAGTATTGCCACAAATGGCTCAAAAAAGTGCTACATGTTGTTTGGGATTCTCGGTTCCATCGAACATCTTGTATTTTGGTGACACAAAGCTCGTAGGGTAGGGCATGACATCGAACTCCTTCGGGTAAGGTCTACCATTTTAAACTGATGCATCACCCTTGGATTGGGTTATGGTCTCCCAAATGTGCTGTTCGACCATCTTCTTGCTATCCTTCTATGTTATTACACTTTGTGGGGAATCTTCTTTTGTTGATCATTTCTATTGGTGGAGGCAATTTCTCTCCTCTCGTATGTAATGTGAACAATCTCTAGCTGGTTGACCTCCCGATAAGCTAATTGTTGAGACTAGGATTGTCCATGCATAGTAGCCATAGAGGAAATGGCGGAAGCCATTTCCTCCATTATGTTCTCCATTTGACTAATATGTCAGACTCTTATTAAAACAACCCTACGCAAGTAATCTACGACATTCTTCTCAACAAGTGGTTGGACCTCGCGCACAGATGAAGTAGCTATAGTCCTAAAGACATTAATGTCCATAAATTCTTTATTGAGATAATCATTAAAATTGATATCTTCATCATCCTCAACAGCCACCCCATTTTCTCTGGCCAACTTGGAAATCTCGGCACAAAGCTTTTCAACTTTTTCCTCAATAATCTTTTCCTGAATCTTCTACAGATCTAGAGGACTCTCCTGAGTATCCTCCCTCAGTACATCGAACTCAGCAGCACTAGCGGCAACAAAATTTGTTACTTTGGACCTTTGCTTCATTCCATTGACTCGCCCTAAGAAGATGTCAAATGGTGCTGGCGTGGAAACCTTGGGTACCCATACCTTCTTCTTTACCGTTGATGCCTTGAGATAGAGTGTCTCGGTAGAGGCATCGGTGAATCGAAGAGAGGTATACTCCCCGCTGTGTGGACCAAATAAATCATCAGGTAACTTCTTCCCCTTATTCTTTTTCGGAACATTCCTGTGAACAACAGTAGGTAGTACTCTCAGAACCAATCGTGACTTGATTAGCTGACATCCTACATGCCCTGGAACAACGACGCTATCTGTAAAGGTACTGACTCAGCTTCCCATGTGGAATCTGACAGGAATACGAGTTTACGAAACTTGAACAAATTTCTGAGACTGACGGGCAAACCTGACCTCTCTTAAAATTTCTATCTCATTTGGGGTGATACTGTGCATCCTAGCCGCTTGAGTAACTCGGTGACTAAACACCCTTCCTCAACAGTTAATCTTTCAAACACTGTACGGACTCTAGTGATAGGGGTGGGCTTCTTTCTTTCCTCACCATGACCATGAGTATCGGCAGAGCAGCGGCAATCTTGTGAACGCTCTCATATCCAGCGGTATCTATCAGTGGATGAAACCTACTCCCTAGAAGGAGAGGTGAAGTCTCAGACAATCTGAGTTCCTCCTGTTGAGGTATCTCATCAACAGTGTCATCTCTGTAACTTGGGCTATGGCGACCTTTTATATCCTATGACTACGGTTTCTTCATTGTGACTTGGTTAATGGTGTAGTCTTTGAACTAGAACTAATCTCATAAACTAAAGACAAGGAACCAAATCCATCATCTAAATATTCTACGATCATATCTTATTTTCTCTTGGTAGATGGGATGACAAGCACGGTAACAGTAAATCAAGTAGAAGTCGGTGTAACTACTCTCGCAGGAACAACAGACGTAGTGAATGTTAGTGCGGTGGTGATCTTTGCCTTCTTGCATTAAGGGAAATCTTGGGGGCAGTTCAGGTTGAATTCCATGGATGGCTCTTGTACTTTTTGGGAGGCAACCTTCATGATAACAAATGGGACTTTTCTGAGCACAACCTTGAGGTCATCAAATCTGTTGCCAAACTTGATTGTGGCGGCGATTTCGTAGGCTTCACGGTTGGTCGACAAGTTGTAAGAGAAGGTAGGAGTTGGGAACAACATTATAGCAGCTTCAAAGAAAAATTCTGAGGGTTAACATCAGCTATCACTTTGTTATTTTAGTGCGAATGCTAAAATTGGACAAAGGTCTTTATGTGGACTGGGCACATCCTTTGTTATTTTAATTTTCAAACCTATTATTTTTTTGTGGTTATAATATTAAAGATTTTTTATTAACAAATTAAATAAACATGAAGAAATGAAACAACTTGGCTTGATTCACAGAAAAGTAAATCAAACCCAAAGGAGACAAAGAAAAATGCAAAATGTTTGACCTAGTGCGGGACCAACTTCATGATGCACAACGCTCAGGTGGAACTAGTCCACAAACACATCTATTGGGGGTCCGACCCCACACAAAAAAATTAAAGTCCTAAAGGACTCATAAACCTCTCTGTTTAAATGTGATTAAACAGACTATCCTAGAATCCAAAAGAGTTGATCGTACTTGCCCAAGAAAGAAATGAGCCAGGCATGTCAACGGAAGAAGGATAATCTAGCCCATGAGGGACATTGACACATTATCGATGTATGAAGACAATTTTTCGATCATCATGGAGAGTAGAGCTATTCCCCAGTGAAGTCGCCAAAAAATTGTCGATCGCCAAATTGGAAATTGTTGGTTGTCGGAATGGATATCCAGACGCCCAGTTTTAAAAGATGTTTAATTTAGCAATATATATATATATATAATTTATAAAAAAGTAATATTTTAAATTTTGAAAATACAAGACCAAACTGATCTCATATAAGCAATAGCTTAAATGATCTAGCACAAAACCGTAAACAATATATCTGCATCGAAGGATAGATACACTACTTATTGGTGGTGCTCGATTTAATAAACTAAAGAATTTATGAAATCTACTTTAGTCTGCGAGAAAACCCATTTTTTATGTTGACCGATAAATTCTCCTATTTAATATAAATAATTAGGTAGGGTTTATATTACCTGGGTTCTTAAAGCTTCCTATAGAGGCAAGCCTCTATAGTCAACTACATCTTAATTAACTAAAGTCACTTAAGAAAACTCATGAGTTAATCAGAAAATATTGTCTCCAAGTATTCAAAAGGATATGACTTTTCAATGATCAGACCAAGGAGTGTCAAATGGAAGAGGTTCAAATTTGGAACATTTATTATGGAATCCAAAAATACAGAAACTAGGGGTCATCATAGATCCTAAGGAGATCCTTAATGACTTCCCAAGCTATCCTATGGTTTGACTTCAATTTCAAGAAGAAAAATTATCGAGTTTTTCATCCTGTCAATTTTATTAGTTAGGGCTTACATTTCCATGACATAATCATACAAATAACATGGAAGATAGGAGGATTAATGTCATAATAAATGATAACCTCAAAATCCTAAAACCAGTTAGGGCTTAAATTACTCAACATGATTTTTCAAAGGCCTAAAGATAAAGTGAGGATTTATGTTACACTAGGAAAACAACCTCAAAAGCCTATGGCATGTTGTTTACTTCTAAGGAAAGACACATTGTTGTATATCCTTGTGCTGTTGTAGATTGTTGCCCATAAGGTTAGCTACAAGCTCCTCGGTGAAGTAGCAGTCCTAAAGTCTAAAGGTTTGAAATTTTAAATGACATGTTTAAGTTCAATCATGGGGGGGGGGTCAAAGTTGATTAGAGCGACAGTAGTTAGGATCGCATAGTTCCCTCATTCTAGTACCACTATTTTCTTTTTAATTTACTTAGTTTAAATGAGTTGTTAAACCCATTTAAACTGGGAGATCTCGGTAGCAACCGTGGGTTACCTCATCCGAGCGACTATCGTAAATTTAAAAGGATGTGTTATAAAATTTTTGCTTTTATTTTGGTTTTGAAAATATTGTTTAATTTTGAAAAATTTGGTTCATTTTGGAAACATTATTTTTGTTTTGCAAGTGATGTGACATTCTCAACCACACATGTATAATGTTTTAAAGCGAAATCAAATCGTAGTAAATGACAAAAAATTAAATCAAACTATAAAAGAATACCTGTCAACTTCTCGTTGTTTCTGCTGAAACGTTAAAACTTACAACAGGTATATAATTTCACATGAAATTTAAATAAATTACAAGAGTAGATGAAGGTGTAACAACCACACCCTAAGTCATAACTCGATGAGTCCCTAAAGGTTTTCATGGATGATTTTCTGGAACAAAATACAATAAGTTCAATTGTCCTTCAAAATATCCAAAATGTTATAAAAGTGTTTGGGGAACAATCCCTAACACCCTTTAAATCCTTTTAAAATGTTTCAAGTTCATTTGAACCAATTATATTATTCAAGTAATCATCCCAAAATTTAAATTTTGTTTGAATGAGTTAATACACCTTATGCTCAGTGAACCTAATATTTTTATTTCCCAGGAGTGGGGTAATCAGACAGTCACTTAATGTTTTATTTAAAAGTTATATAAGAGATGCCGCTAGGGAAAGTTTAAGTCATTAAAGATTTTGTTCCCACCACTAAAGTTGGGCTTGCGATGTTTAAATGTGTTAATCATTAATCATATTATCTTTTCTAAACCTCATTAAATAAGTTCAAATATCAAGCCTAGCTCTCTACCAAACCCATAATAATTTTCATGGGTGAATATGCAATTATCAAAATATTTAATTTAAGTGAGATATATTATTTTTAAAATATCATGCTATCACCAATCATAGGCTTTAAAGAAGTGATTTATTATCTTCCTAACTTAAGCTTATAACTTTAGAATCAGCCAACTTTAATTGACTTCCAAATCATGATAATTCGTGAAGTTACAATTTTACCCTCACTACGAAAAAGGTGGCAAATTGGTTTCTACCTTTTAACACATTATATTTCTACAATCAAAACGAGTTCATTATGATAAAAATTACCCATTTACCTATTTGGTTAATCCTAAATTTTAATTAAGGCATCAAAATTTAAAGTTACTATTTTGCCTCTATGGTTCTTGATCTCAATATTTTTTATATGTAAGGATTTATGAAGTTGACACCACTACTTGAAGATTTTAATCCCCGATAATGGCACAAAAAACTTGATCCCAATCAAAGTAAGATTTCAATTATATTTGTAGGGATTCTAAGAAAGTATACATATCATTATCAAGTAATATAGGGCTTTCTGATTAGGCCCCGAATATTAATCTCATGAAGATGGAGGTTAATCACGACGGCTTTCAAGAGAAGTTCTAGTTTATAATAACACACCATAGCTTCGAAGGTTGATAAAGGTTTTGTTTTTATTATATCCTACAATTATCACTACAATATTACTTCTACTTTTGAACTAAAATACTTAGTAAAAGCCAGAAAGTGGGGTTTAATATAAAAAAAGTTCTTTCTTATATAATGAAATTAGTGACATGTGTGAAAGTAAAACAAGTAGCGAAAGAGATTGTGACAAATAGGAGGAATTATATTCATTACCGTTACTAGAGAAGCTATAAAAAATATTGGTTAATCTAAAGTTTGAATAGTTCTGAAGATGGGTTAGGCAGGGAAGATACTAGCTCTCACTCTAGAGCTCTCTCTTATCCCTCCACCTAGAGGCTAACATCTCACATAAAAACCTACAACATTAGACCAAATTAGGGGGCTTTAGTCTATCACTCTAAAATCCTATATTTCTACACCCATTAAAGATTATTTCACTATTTATTTGCACTCAATCATATGAACTACATTCTCATCCACACAATCTCATGTGATTCTACCACAGTTGATTGAGAAAATACCATATCATATCTTACATGTTATCATAATAGATTTTAACTTCCAAGTTGATCAAGTTTACATGTAAATGAAGAAAAAAGTAAAATCATCATAATATATTCTCATTCTACTCAATCTATATCCTACACATGCAGACTAATTCATTACAAGAGGGAAGAGTAAAGAAAACTACTCACTACACATGGGGAAACAATAAGAACTTTTCATTGAATAAGACTTTGAAACCATACAAACAAAGTAATAAATTCAAATCAAAATACAATAAAAATACTTATATATGATGTAAATCGAACTCTCCTTATATAGCAAAAGCAATCTTCTTACAATCATCTCCAAGAACAAAGTGAAAAGAAAAGAAGAAATCTCTCTCTCTCTCTCTTTCTCTCTCACCTTGCAACCCAACTTGGGGCTCACACCCAAGCCTTCTTCCTCTTCTACAATCCTTCTTCTCCTCTTCTGATTAGTTCCAAAGTCCAAGAGTTATTTTAAAAGCATTTCCAAGCCTTATTTATAATTTCCCAAAAGATTTTTGAGTCTCTTTAAAACTGTCCATATTCATTGAATCTTCCAAATATTGCCTGAAGTGCCTCTTCAAAACACCATATAACTACTCCAAACTCTTCTATAAAGTCTCTTTTATCATTTTCAATGAATTCCCCAAGATATTCATGAGCAATGCTTCAAAAATCGTCCAAATCTGATGTATATTCTATAAGATATTTTGAAAGCCGTCTTTGGCGCCTAAGCGTAGTTTTTGGGCGCTTAAGCACCCTCCTCTCTGTCTGGGTGGCACGTAACAACCCTTTTGGGTGCTTAAGCATCAGACATAGACACTTAAGTGTCCAATTTCGGCCCTCATGGCTCCGGTATGCCTCGGTTCTACCCGATTTGCTCCGGTTTGCTCCATTTTGGTTTATTTTTGTTCCTTTTCCTCCAATCACTCCAAATTCTTCAATTTGATATACCTGCAACCAAAAACACAAGAAAACATACCTTTAAATACCTTTAAAGTGCAATATCATTATAAAATAAAATATAAAAAATAGTACATTTTTAGGCGTATCAGTTCTCCAGTTTATAACTCATCAAATATAATTCAAATGACTTTTATCTCAATTAAAATAACAAATGGAAAATGTGATTTTTCAAAATTTTATTTTAATTTAAATACTTATTTTAACTTTAAAAAATGATTTTCAACATATTTTAATTCATTTAACAAATCAAAGCAATACTTTTGTTCATGGGAAAATTATTGGTGGTTCACCTATGTCAAGTGACAACTTCGATATAGTTTTATAATTTCTTAAATTATATTTTATTTATTATAATTTTTAACTGATTTTAGTAATTTAATTAAATAGAGAATATGTTTTAAATACAAAAATTACTTTTTATATTTTCATAAAATCTCCCTAAGTCCAAAGAACACAGACAAACGAGCTTTTTATTTTTAAAAATTTTATTTTATTTATTATAAATATCTTAATAAAAAATTAGACAAAATATATTTTAAGCCCTTAAAAATTTATATTTAACTTAGGAAAATATTCTAATAAGTCCTAAATGATCAGCAAGTGATTAGGAACAATTTGGTGTATTTTTAAAATTTTTAATTATTTTTTAATTCAAAATTAGGTTTAAAAATAAAGTATTTATTTAAAATAATTTTTATTTTCCTAAAGTGCCCTTAATCACAAGGAACTCAGAAAATAGCTTTTCATAATTTTTCTAAATAAATGTATTTATTAAAATTATTTTAAGGCCAACAATGTCATTTTACTTGCAAATTTTATTTTAGCGATCAAATTAAATCAAATAATTTTCAAATTTTCGTAGCGAGTTAAAATAAGCATTATTTACAAAGGAGAATCAATTTTTCTAAATTTTAAATATATTTAATTTATTTTAATTTTTATGATATTTTAGAGTTTAATTAACTATAGTAATTTACATAAATATTAAAACTTAATTTATAATTTTCCAGAAGTTCTTGCAGCATAGGGAACCTACCAAAATAAGTCCCATAATTTTCTAATTTATATTTTAAATGATAAAATTATTTTAAGCAAAATAACCATTCGAACTTAGAAATTAGGGTTACATGTGTAGAGATACTTTCTGACTTTAGAAAAATCAAAAAATCTCTCTACTGCCATGATGAACAAACCCCAAAAATTTAAGCCATGATGACTATTATATGCTTAAATGAAATTAAAACATCAGAGAAACTATTTAATTAATTAAAAATGAGAGACACACCAAATATTTTTTTATTTTTATTCCACATTAATCTGTTATGTTTACTAAGCAATAGTGTAATTTTATTTTATTTTTATGATTTTCTACACAAAGTTATGAATTTTCTAAGTTCTAGCATTAAAATAAATAAAAAATCCTAATTTTCTACTGAAACGTGTGGCTTCCACGTAAACCTACGATGGCTCCAAACTTTGTATGCGACGCTCCTCCATTCGACGCCACCATCTGACTAAGCACTAACTTGGCCCATGGTTATCGTCCATTCGTCTCATATGACGTGATCACAGTTGTCCCACCAATTGATGTGTGATCCAACGACTCTCTGACATCATCCCGGATAGCAAGAATCCGTGAACTGCATGACTTCAAACCCTAAGATCTCACTCGATACTCAACCAAATTAAGTGGGGTTTGTTCCAACACCTTCATCTACTAGAGATAAACACATCTATATGACTAGATGCGTATGAAATTAATTTTTTTTTCACAAAGGCCCAAACCAAGCAAAAAATTAGGGTTGAGACCTTATACCTGAGTCTGAGAAGGATGGCCTTAAGGCGCTTGTGGAAGCTTTAAAAGAGTCTGGCAAACCTCCTGCAAGTGTCACTTTCCTCTGGTGAATGCTCCAAGTATGAGTTCAGAGGAATGGGGGTGCGGCCTTGATCGAACAGTGGGTTAGGGTTCTCAAGTGAGGGGAATTCTAGTGGGAATCTTCCTCCCTTGCTCTAAGGAAGCTCAAGAGAGTTTAAATTATAATTTAAGTGGTTTTGGAATATGATTGAAATATGCCTTAGTTTTAAGCTCTGAAATTGAGCTCAGGTAGGGGTGGAGGTGTGTGAGACTTGATTCGTTTCAGCTTAAGGAAGCTTAAAGAGGATTTGGAAGAATTTTGGTAGAGTCTCCCCAAGGATTTTAGCACACTCTTTTCTAGGCCTTGAAGGGTGGTGTTTATATAGAAGAGTCTGGGGTGGCTGGCTGGGGCTCAATTCAAGTGCAATGGCTTGCTAAGGTATAGGATTGAGTGGTGCAAACATTCAATGAGGAAGTGCCAAAGTGGATGAGCTCAATTTTGGGTTTAAAATGGGAAAGGTCCCATCAAATTTGAGCTCTCCAGTGACTAGGGTGGCTAGCTAGAGGTGAGGTGGTGGTTAGGTGGTTCAAGGGAGCCAGAGGGAGCCAAAATTGTGATCAGTAAGGTGGCTAGATGGTTGATGGCAAAGATATAGTTGGTTTAACCAATTTTTTAAGGAAATCCCATGAATAAAGGGACCTTTGGTCCATGGTTCAACTAGGTTGGGCTAGACTAATCTAGGCTGGTTCTTAGGGTCTAAATGTTTATTATGGTGGTCTTGGGTTGGTCAATTTGTCTAGGTTTGGTCAAGTGTATGGCTTGGGTTCAAAATCTTTGGTTTTGGGTTAACTTGGGTCTAGGTCAGGTTTGGGTTATGGTCTTGGTCAAGTGATTTATCAAATTGATGAAGATGATTGCCATAAGAAATTTGGAAAGGAATTGGGTGATTTGGAATTGAGTTGGAAAGTCAATTTGGTGAGATTAGAGTTTTTGGAAAATTTTGGTAATTTGGGTTAGACTTGGGTTTGAGTGTGGCTAAGGTTTGGATATGGTTCAATTGATGGCCTAATTTGTTGAGGATGATTGTAATGAAGAGTTTTAGATATCAATTGAGTGGAAGCTTTGGAATTATGAGGTTCAGTATGATGGGATTTGGGCTTTAGTGCAAATTTGGGGATTTTCGCTCAAGTTGGATTTGGGTGAGCTTTGAGTTCAAATTTTAGTCAATTGATTATTCAAACTAAGCTGGGGAAATGTTATGAAGAACTTGGAATTGAAATTTGGGGAAATTGATTTGATCATGAATTTCAATTTGGGGAATTTGAGGATATGTTAGAATTGGGGATTTTAG
>NEWO01002157.1:8081-21961 GCA_003013225.1 Phalaenopsis aphrodite
TGGAAATAGATTCTTATCAGCATTTTTTGTAATATCCAACATCTCAAATCTTTCTTGAACATAATCTAATTCTTCATTTTCTAATTTATCCAGAATAATTTCATCATTCTCTTCAATTTGTTCTTCAAACTGCTCTTCTTTTTTAACATACTTTTTATCTTCAAAATGTTCTTTAAAATGTTCGTTCAGTAGATGTTCAATAATTTCCATGCAAAAATACTCATTATCTCTTTCAACAGCATAGATTTTGCAATGTTAAAAGTAACTTCTTGATCATTTACTCTCATAGTTATTTCTCTTTTTTGAACATCTATCATAGCTTTTCCAGTAGCTAAAAATGGTCTCCCTAAAATGATAAGTATTTCTTTATCTTCCTCCATATCTAAAACAATGAAATCCACAGGAAAGATAAATTTGTCCACTTTTACTAACACATCTTCTATAACTCCCTTAGGATATGTAACTGAACGATCCTCTAACTGTAGAGTTACAAAAGTAGGTGAGACTGCCCCACGGGCTCATCAAAATGCACTGGTGCAACACCCTTGGGTACCCACATTCTCTTCATAGACGTTAATGCTTTGATATGAAGTGTCTTGGAGGAGGCATCGGTATTTTGAAGAGAAGTATGCTCCCCACGGGGTAGACCAAGTACACCGGTAATGGGTCTTTTCCCTTTATCCTTCTTTGGGAAGTTTTCATGAATAATGGTAGGTGGTATCCTTTGAACTAGGCGTGACTTAACCGGTCGACACCCTACTAACTTTGAAGCAATGATGATAGAATTTGTGGTGGTGGCAATGCTATCAACAAGTCTTCCAAGTCGAAATCTGACTGGAACATGGGCTGGAGGCACTTCAACTATTTTCTGAGACTCGCAAACAGATCTGATATGCTGTTGACCTCACTTTTGATTGAGGTCTAGAAACTTCTTTAGTAGCCTAGGTCTAGCCATAGGACTTTCCTATTGACTAGTCTTAGAAAATTAGAAAAGGTACCCCCATAATTAGAGATTCAAAACTCTCCTATTTACTCAACTTGAAATTCCACATATTGATCTTAACCTCTAGCATTTAGTAGGTAAGATCATTATAAGAGAATTCAAGAAGAATCCCTATAGGATTACTTGGTTTTAGGGTCGACCCTGGGTGTTGACTTGGAACTAGGGTACACCATATCTTCACAATACATTAATCCATGATTCATTTAGAATAGATATTTATCCAATTCTNTTTGAGCAACTCAATGACAATAGACCCCTCCTTGACAGCCAAGCTTTCAAACACTGTGTGGACTTTGGTGATAGGAGTGTGCCTCTCCCTCACCTTACCATGACCTTGTGGTGACGACAGAGCAGCGACAATCCTATAGATTCTCTCATCGTCAGTGGTATCCATTAACGGATAAAACTTACTTCCTCGTAGGAGAGGGTTAACCTCAGACAATCTGAGCTCCTTCTGGTGAGGAATCTCATCAATAAAAGCTATCTTTATAGTCTGAGCCTTGAAGACCCTCTGAATCTCCCGACTTCAATTTCTTCTTTGCGACTTAGTGGGCAGCCTAACCATTGAGCTGGAACTGACTTCAAATACTGACGACAGAGAAGTGAACCCATCAACTGAATCATCTTCAATAAAATTTCTTTTCTTTTGGCAGAGGGTGCGATAAGCACAGTGATAGTGAATTCTACAGTAGTATGTTTGACAATTCTCGAGCGGACGGATGCGAAGACAACAAACTTAATGAGTGTCAGGGCGGTAACAATCTTCTCCTTCTTGTAAGAAGGGAAGTCCCGAGGATAGTTCAAATTGAATTCAACAGACAGCTTTGTCAGTCGCTAAATTAAAAATTTTCAATCACCAGAATGAATATCACGATGCCCGATTTTAATTATATATATATATATATATAATTTTAAAAAGTAATATTTTAATTTTTGAAAATACAAAACCAAACCTATCTCATATTTGTAATAGTTTAAATGATCGAGCACAACACCGCAAACAACATATCTACCTTGAAGGATATATACACTACTTGTTGGTGGTGTTCGATTAAATAAACTAAAGAATTTAATTCATCCATTTTAGTCAGCAAAAAATTATTTTTTATGTTGTCCGTCAAGTTCCTTTATCTAATATGAAGAATTAGACAGAGTTTATATTACCCGAGTTCTTAAAGCTCCCTATAGAGGCAAGCCCCTATAGTTAATTACATCTTAAATGACTAAGGTCACCTAAGAAAATACTCAATTTAGATAAGAAAATATTGTCTTCAAGGAATTCAAAAGGATGAGACTTTTCAAAAATCAAACCAAGGAGTGTCAAATGGGAAAGACTCAACTTTAGAAGAAATATTAAAGGAAGAAAACTAGGGGATGCACAGATCCTAAGAAGAACATCAGTTACTTCCTAAGTTATCCTGTGGTTTGGCTTCAATTTCAAGAAAAAAATTATTGAATGTTTCATCCAACCAATTATTATTATATAAGGCTTACATTTATATGAAACAATCATACAAATAGCCTAAAAGATTGGAAGATTTATGTTACGATGAACGACAACCTTGGAATCCTAAAACTAGTTAGGGCTTAAAATGCATAACATGATTGCGCAAAGGCCTAAACCTAAAGTGAAGATTTATGTTGCACTAGGAAAACAACCTCAAAATCCTATGATTGGTTGTTTAATTCTAGGGAGAGTTTACTGTTGTAGAACCATTTGCCCTACTGCCCACGGTGCTAGCTCCAAGCTCTTCGGTGAAGTAGAAGTCCTAAGGTTTAAGGGTTCAAAGGTTTAAATGACAAGTTTAGTTCAAAATGGGGGGGGGGGTTGTAAAGTTGATTAGAGCGATATCGGTGAGGATCCTACAGTTCCCTTGTTTTAGTATCACTATTTTCTGTTGAATTTACTTACCTTAAACGAGCTGTTAAATCGATTTACACATGGGAGATCTCATTAGCAACCGTGGGTTATTTCATCCTAGGGACTCCTGTAAATTCAAAAGGACATATTATGAAGTTATATTTCAAAGGATTTATGGTTACCTTTGAAAGAGTTTAATTTAATTTTGAAATATGTTGATTAATTTTAAAAAGTTTTCAATTTATCAACCAAGCATGCATGGTATGTAGAAGCAGTAGTAAATTGTAGTAAGTGAAATGACATAAAGTAACTAAAACTATAAAGGCGTACCTGTCATCTTCACACTACTCCCACTGAGTCTAAGAGGGGAGGCCTCAATCAGATGCTTCTTGAAGTGTTATTTTGAGCTAAGGTCGAGTCTAAACGTGAGTTTGATCAGAGAGTGGTGCGGCCTTGGTCTAATAGTGGGTTGGAGGGCTCAAAATGATGGGGCTTGAGTTGGAAACTTCTTAGTTTAGTCTGGGGAAGCTTTTGGAAACCATTAATTTGAAGTTTGGTGAATTTTTGGGAAATGACCATAATCTGCCCTAGTTTTGAGCTCAGAAATTGAGCTCAGGCAATGGGGAGGATGGTTGGAATGAGCTTAGGAGGTCTTGGAGGAGCTCTGGAAACAATTTGGCAAACTTTCCCAAAAGAATTGAATGATCTCCATCTTTGGCCGTGGGAGGCAGGTTTAAATAGACAAGGCTATGGTGGCCACCAGGGCTGGCCAAGGGGTGGAATCAATTGCTTAGGTCGAGGGCTGAGTGGCACCAATGACCAATGGAGATGAGCCAATTCAGGGAGTTCAAAGCCTGGGGTGGCACTTGGTTTTAGTGTTTTCTGGACACTAGATTGGCCGTCCAGGCTAGGGCTGGTGGCTAGAGTGGTCAGGTGAGCCAAGGGGAGTTTAATGATGACTATTGACACACCTAAAATATATAGTATTTTTAGACATATTTTTATACCTATTTTTGAGATATTGTGTTTTAATGGAAGGTATTTGTGTGTTTTTCTTTCAGGTACATGTAAAAAGGTGAAAAATGCTAGAAGGAGTGAAAATTGATCAAATTTGGAGCAAAAAGGTGAAAATTGTGCTAATGTGTTTTGGCGCCTAAGCGCTAGATCCTGCGCTTAAGCACCGGTGAAACAGTGAAGGCCGCGCCTAAGCATCAGAGGCACCGCACTTAAGCATCAAAGGCAATTATTTGTTAGTTTTCTTCATTTAGCCAAATTTTGAAGAGGTATTTGAGGCACCTATTGGCTAAAGAGGGTGGTTATGACCACTAGGAACAAAAATATTATTAAAAGACTTGCGAAAGAAGGCATCCATTGGACAATACATCGAATTTGGACATATTTTGAAGAGTTTCCAAGGCACCTCTTGAAGATTTATAAAAGAAGGAAGGTTTTACATTTGAAGTGGGTGCTTAAAGAGGGGAGGGTGCTTGAAGAGGGAGAGAGTGCTGGAGTCCTGAGAAGATCGTGGAGAATCTTGTGGAGAGATTCAAGCACCACAAAATTTACTTTTTTACTTTTGTTTTTAGTTTTATTTTGAGAGTTTAGAGTGTTTTAAAAGAGAAGAGATTCAAAGAAACTTCAAGAGTTTGGTGGAGGACTTGAGATAAGTTTTTATCTTTGTTTTAAACTAGTTTTGGTTTTAATCAAGACTTCTTGTTGGTTTGACAATGAATTCTAATTTTAAACTAAGTGTGGTTTTATTTTCTCCATAGATTCTGAGTAGTTTTCTTTATCTTTCTCCTTAAAATGATAAGTAATTAAGTGTTGGATGGAAGTTGTGGAGATTATTAATCTTTAATGTTGGAAGAAGTTGTGATGAATCAATTCCATGCACTTCATTTACTTCTTGATTTGGTCTATCTAGATGTTAAAATTTGTTGTTAGAACACGTAAGAACTGGGGTGGTATTGCCTCAGTCAACAATTGGAAAGAATCACATGAAGTTGTATGAATGAGAATGTAATTTATATGATTTAGTGCAAATAAAAAGGGAAATAATCATTTAAGGGTGTAGAGTTAGAGGACTTTAAAGTGACAAGTTAAAGCCCCCAACATTTTTTATTGTTTTAGGTTCTGATACAAGATGTTAGCCCCCAGGTGGAGGGAATCAAGGGAACTCTAGAGTGAGAGATGGTATCTTCCCTGCCTAGCCGGTCTTCAGAACTATTCAAACTTTAAATTAGCCAATGCTCTTTATAGCATCTCTAGTAAGGGTAAAGAATTATTGCTCATATTTTACACAACACAATTTGTATACTTTCATAACATAATTCCTATGCTTATTACTGATTCACGATAAGGAGAAAGAAATTTTCAAATTCAGTGCTTTTCTTTTACATAAACTCAAGTTATCTTTTTAAATTGTTACTGTTTTGTCAAAATACCAAAAATACCAAAAAATATTTGAATTTTAATTACTGAGAATACATCTCTAATTTAAGTAATTGTCTTTTTAAAATAGAAAGTTTGTTGTTCAACCAAAAATATTGCTTAATTTACTTGTAGGTTCGATATTTGGGGCTTAATTAAAAGTCTTATATTACTTGATAACGATATGTATACTTGCGTAGTATTCCAATATATATATATATATAAATTGAAACGTTAAATTCTTTTCTTCAGGATCAAGTTTTGACTCTGTTGCAATGTAAGAAAATATAAGTGAAAATATAATCATAGACATTATTATATTGTTTCATATAAGCAGTTTCGGGATCAATTATCCATGAAGATTTAATGCTTGATGACAAATATATTTGGGTTTAGCCAAATATAGGAAAATATCCCCTAAAACAAAGGACTCTTGATCCATAGCTCATGTAGGGTGGGTTATGTGGGTCTAGCCTGGTCCGTAGGGTCTAAATGTTGGTTGTGGTGACCATGGCTAGGTTAATTTGGGTTGGTTTGGTCAAATGTATGGCTTGAGTTAAAAATTATGCCATGAGCTTAGATTTAAGTATGAGTTTGGCTAGAATTTGAATTTGTCTCAATTGATTAATCAAATTGGCTTGAATAATTGTCATGAGGAGTTTTGGATACCAATTGGGTGATTTTGAATTGATTTGGAAGGTCAATTTGGTGGAATTTGGCCATATGGTCAATTTTGGGCATTTGGGTTAGACTTCGGTTTGGATTGGGCTAGGGTTTGGATATGGTTCAATTGATGGTTCAATTTTTTTGTGTGTGATTTTCACGAAGAGTTTTATACAATGATTGGGTGGAAATTTTGAGGTTAGGAGGTTTGATTTGGTGAGATTTGGGATTTTTTGTGTAAATTGGGGGTTTTGATTTAAGTTGGATTTGTGTGAGCTTTGAATTCAAATTTGGGTCAATTGATTGTTCAAACTGATTTGGGGAAGTGTTATGAAGAATTTAGAATCCAAATTTGGGGAAATTAATTTGATCATGGGGTTCAATTTGGGGGGATTTAAGGGTATGATAAAATTGGGGATTTTGGATTGGGCTTGCAATTGGGCTAAATTGAGCTTGAATTTGATTTCAATTAGGATTGAGAATGATTAATTTGAGTTTGGAATTGAATTTGGGGGAGATTAAGTTCAATTGGGTGGAAATTGGGGGTGAATTGGGGAATTTAGATATTTAGGGGCAACTTGGGGATTTTGGTCATAAGGCGTCAATTTAGTAAAATTGGGCTCAATGGAGTTGTTCAAATTGATTTTGATGACAATTGGAGTGATTTTGGAGATTTTAGAATTTTTTGAAATTTTTTGGGTATGAAGCGCATTTTGGTAATTTTGGGGATTTTGGAAAATTTGAGGTATTTTGGTCAATTTGAGTGATTTGGAATGGTATGAAATGATTTTTTAAGAGATTTTTAGAATTTGGCTAATTTTGAGAATTTTTGGAATATCTAGGGTTTTAGGGGTAATTTGGTAATTTGGTGAAGTTTAGGGCCAAGAAGGGTCAAAATTGGGAATTTGGTAAAATTGGGATTGATGATTGAGGATGTTAATCATGTGGTCACCCTATTTGAGCCATGAGACCAAGGGAACTCCCATGTTGGATCCTCCATGTGCTGGTCTTAGCCAAACCTAAGCCTAGGGCTAATGGTTTGGGGGACCATCCACCTGAGTTTCTAATAGAGTCGGGGATCAAGCTAGGTATGTTTGAGTGAGGGTTTAGGTTGTGTGTGCAGGTGCAAGTGTATGTGTGTGCAAGATTGACCAAGACCACACCACCCAGAGCTAACCCTAAGACCAAACAGTCCTATGGGGACTCCTCTTGAGCTCCCCCATACTTGGCTCCATCCTACAAAGTGCTAGAGGTTAGAACCAAACACGTGAAACTCCAAGAAGAGCAAAGAGGTGTTTAGAATTTCTAATAGGGAAGGTTTCCTTCACTAATCCTCTAGTAATAGTCAACAAGAAAGTCCTATAAATAGATCCTAGGCTTTTAAGGAAGAAAAACTAGACCTCAACAAACAGTGAGGTCAAAAAATGGACCCCCAATAGGTGTGGTGTGTCAGGCGAGCACACCGCGCGTATTGACATTGACCCAAGAGATTAACCAACCAAAACAACTGCCTAAGCCGATAGGTTCAGAGCACAAAAGAGAGAAAATGAAAAGAAAATTTTTCTGGGGAATATACAAGGACACTTCTTGGGGATTGGAATGTGAACCTCCAGAATGTCAATTTCATGAGTGAATTTGACATTTACAGAGTGATTTGTACTTGCTAACCCAAGTGAAGGGCTACACGACGGACTCATGGAGATAGTTACCAGGGAAGTTGGTGGCCACAAAGAAGATTTGATTCAATTTTGACATTTTAATTTTTAATTCCAATTTTGATTTTGGTTTTGATCTAGTGAAAAATTAATTTCAGAAGACAAAAATATGTTAAGAGATCAGATTAAGATGAAATGCATAGGGAATCACATCCAACTCAAAATACATCGAAAGTGTAGAGAAATGAGAATAAGATGTCTTAACCTAATTAAGGTGGCCTTTTACCCATCTAAAAAATTTGTGTAGAAAATTAGATGCCTTAAACCATTTAAGGTGGCCTTAGACCTATCTTGAAGGATGATAATGGGATGTTGCGCTCCATTAAGGTGGTCTTATTCCTATCTTAAGGATTCAGGTAGAGAATTAGATGTTGTACTCCATTTAAGGTGGCCATAGATCGATTTCAGAAGATGAGAATAGAATGTCATGCTCCATTTAAGGTGGCCTTAGACCTATCTCGAAGATTCGTGTAGAGAATTAGATATCGTACTCCATTTAAGGTGGCCTTAGACCAATCTCAAAGGATGAGAATAGGATGTCGTGCTCCATTTAAGGTGGCCATGGACATACCTTAAAAATTTGTGTAAGGAATCAGATGCCTTTCTCCATTTAAGGTTGCCTTAGATCGATCTCGAAAGATGAGAATTGGATGCCTTACTCCATTTAAGGTGGCCTTATACCTATCTCAAAAATTCATGTAGAGAATTGGATGCCTTATTCAATTTTAGTTAGCCTTAGATCGATCTCTAAAGATGAGAATAGGATGCCTTACTCCATTTAAGGTGGTCTTATACCTATCTCAAAGATTCATGTAGAGAATCAGATGTCTTGCTCCATTTAAGGATGCCTTAGAACGATCTTGAAAGATGAGAATAGAATGCCTTACTTCGTTTAAGGTGATCTTGAAGCTATCTTGAATATTTTTCACATTAAGAAGGAAAGCACGGGGACTCACATTCAACCTATGAGGTGACGAGTTACATTGGGAAAGAAAGCTCAGGAACTCACACCCAACCCAAGAGGTAGCAGATGGAATCAAAATTTAGGTACTGACCACCAAGAAGGGAACTGTAATTTAGGTACCAGCTCCAGAATGAGAATCTAAAGCCTTACTCCATCCAAGGGGGTCTCACATCGATCTTGAGAAGGTTTCACATTAGGAAGAAAAGTTCAGGGACTCACATTCAACCTAAGAGGCAGTGGGCTATATTAGGAAGGAAAGCTCGGGAACTCACATCCAACCCAAGAGGTAGCAAAAAGAATCAGAATTTAAGTACTGACCATAGGAATGGAATTGGAATTTAGGTACCAGCTCTGGAATGAGAATTAGAAGTTTGACTCTATCTAAGAGGGTCTTACACCGATCTCGAGAAGGTGTCATATTAGGAAGGAAACTCAATGACTTACATCCAACCTAAGAGGTGATGAGCTATATTGGGAAAGAAAGCTCAGAGACTCACATCTATCCCAAGAGGTAGTGAAGAGAATCAGAATTTAGGTACTAGCCCCGAGAATTTTGTGGATGCAGAAAATAGGAACGGAATGCGGAAAATTTGTGGACTGAATCGAAATCCTTGCATTGACCCAAAAATTTTGTGAATGCTGAAAGCGGAGATGGAAAGCAAAAATTTTTTGGACAAAATCAGAATCCTTACATTGACCCAAAAATTTCATGAATGCGGAAAACATGGATGGAATGCAGAGAATTGTGGATGGAATCAAAATCCTAGAAATTTTTCAGAGGTGAGGTCGAAGGCGCAGTTTAAAGGATTCATCTTAAGATTATATTGTCGTAATCGTTCATTCACGATCCTTAAATCATACAAGTGATCTATTTGTTGTTTGATTTTGATGAATAAATCATCCACGTAGCACTCCACCTGGTTGTTGATTAGGTCATAAAAAATCTTTATCACAGCTCATTGGTAAGTTGCCTCTACATTCTTCAACCCAAATGGTATCACAGTGTAGCAAAGAATTCTGATCGGCGTTCTGAAGGTCGTAAGTGTTGCGTCTTTTGGAGTCATCTTGATCTGATTGTATCATGGTGATCCATCCATGAAATAGAAAATCTTGTGTGCCGATGCGATGTCCATCATCAACTCTGGTATCAGTAGTGGGAACTTATCCTTTGGACACGCTTTATTTAGATCCCTGAAGTCGACACATACTTGAACTTGTCCATACTTCTTTGTAATTGGCAAAATGTTGGCTAACCATGTGGGATACTGTTTTCCTCGCACAATGTTAGCATATATTAATTTCTTTACCTTGGCAATGACTTGTTGTTCTATTTCAAGGTGCATTCTCTAAGCCTGTGAATTGTAACTTCTGAGGAAAATCTTGACATTTCATCATAGCTCCAAGCAAAGCAATCCTTGAATTTTGATAGTAATGTAATTAAATTTGTAGACTTTTCCTCGTTGAGTAGAGAACTTATGAAGGAAGGTTGAGGCTGCTCCTCAGTCCCAAGGTTAACTTGCTTCAGTTTTTTTACTGTTGACTTACTTTCTTCTTTGAACTCGGGTGGAGTGTCGGCTATCGGAGAATCTTCAAAATCATCCTTCACGTCGAGGTAATTTTCTTCCAACTCATTAGTAATAACTATGCAAATTTTTGAATCATCGACTGGTCCTCTCGTACCAAATCCAAGACCTTCTTTCAAGTTGAGAGTTTGTCCTTTAACATTCCATAACTTTTCAAAGAGCTGTAGTTTATCATTTGCCATTTGCTTCGACACATTATCCTGTTGAATTAATTTTTGTACACACTGAGAAAAGTAACCAAACACTAATTCCATTAATTCATCAGAATCATCCTCTTCCAAATTTACATGGGTTTCCAGATTAGGAGATTAGGAAGCATGGTAAAACTTGATTGTTTTCAAACCAACACCCCAGACTTCTTTGACCTCTATACTCTCGATCTTTTGAAGGTGGATCAGAGTTAAGATGATGGTGTGCGCATAGTGGTTAATTCAATCATACATCAACTCATATTTACTTTTCTCCACTTTTTCCAAGGCTGTAGTTTCTTCTATTTTATCATCATTGTTTCTTCATCAGACTCATCTTTGTCAAAAATTTCTTCCAAGTTGATGTTGATGCTTGGCCTTGTCCGTTCAACAATCATATTGGTTCTTCTTTGCCCGCGTTCCCGGCCTTGATCTCAGATGCGTGGGCTAAAATAACCTCCATCAACTCGTTTTAAGGGTGTGGTGGAAAATTGTTGAAGCAGAGCTGAATGATCTTGTTGTTGTGGTCTTTTTGAATCTTCAATATTGATTGGCACAACTTAGCGGGAAAAGAAAATCTTCTTCGGAGCAGCATATTAAGCGATATCTTCGTAGATGCCTACTTCATGAACTAAAAACAGTTGCAAATCCTCTTTGATGCAATGATATTGTCCTTCCTTGCAATATTTGATGCACTGGTGAAGAGACGATGGGACCATATTATGCTCATGAATCCACGGTCGACCAAGTAAAGCGTTGAAAGAGGTTTCGATGTTGATGATATGAAATTTAGTGGTTGTTACTAGCTCACCAACCTTCATGAGCAGCGTAATCGATCAAAGAGCTCTTTCTCCTTTCTAATTAAATCCCCTTAATATCAACTTATCGACGGTAAGCTCTTGAGCGTCAATTTTCAAGTATGCCAACGTCCGTAGACTCATTAGATTGAGTGACACTCCTTGATCTACCAAAACTCTGGAGAGTACGAATTTGTTGATGCTGATAAAAATGTAGAGTAGTCGGTTGTGATTGATAGTACCAAGTAGCAAATCTTCATCGGTGAAGGTTACCCCAGAGTATTCCTTTAACAAAAAAACTTCATCTGAGGATGTGCTGATCAACTGAGCTAAGACCATTTCTATGTCAAGCAAAGCCTTGACCAGAGATTCCCTCATCTTCTTTAACAGAGCGTTGTAGAGGCTTAGTTTGGCCGAAAACCTCCTAAGATGAGCTAGTATGTTATAATTCACTTTATAGAGACCTCCAATTTTCACTTGATTATGTGTCTCTTCCACTGGCGATGACGAACGTGGTTTTTCTCATGTGATTATTTGTTTTTCTTTTTCTATTGGAGCCGTTCTCAAGGGTAATACCTTCCCACTCCTTAAATTAATTTCCATAATCTCCTCTTCTTTTGACATTATAGCTGACTCTTCTAGAATTACTTCTGAATCTGAAAATACCATGTTGATGGAAATTGGTGTTCCTTGGCACGCGAGGACTGGCTCCTCACTTCCAGAATTGTCGTAGCCAGTGTTGTTGGCATCCTCTTCATTTTCATAAATGCATTAATTGGCCTTGAGTATGATTTGAGGATCATTTCAAAATCAAAATGGACGGTAGATTGGTTGCAATCAATTACGTTATCACTAGAGACAGTTAGAATGTAGCCAAAAATGCAATTCTCATATTCAAAAGAGCCCAGAGGGGCAAAAAGATAATCATGCACAGTTAACGATTCTATAAATTTATTCTGCAAATCTGAAATAACCAATCTAATGGAGGCAGTTCCTATCCTACCCCTCGCGCTATCGGTCTTCACTTCATGAACGATCTGATCCTTCTTTTTCTCCAGCTGCGGAAATTTCTCCGGTGTAATCTCCATCTTCAATCTGGTAGGCTGCAGACTCTGAGCGGTGGCTTGTGCTAACGTGTTCTGAATCTAGTCCATGATTTTCTTAGATGACCGACTCTAGACTGTGCTCCAATCACTTTCTTTCAAATACAGATTTATCAGAGTGATTGACCCGACAAAAATCATGTTTACAGAACCTCTTTTCAAATTCTTTTAAATACTCTTCCAGAATCATTATATTTCCTTCTTTGAGATTTCTATGGAGCCAATCCTTGAAACTAAAATAGCCCTCAATGGTGTGTTCAAGTAATCTATGGTAAGAGTAGTAGTTGACATGTCCCATCTTATCAGTCTCTTCCATTTTTTTTTGGCTCTAGCATTCTAAACTCGAGTTTCTTCATCACATTTATGAATATCTTTGTTATGGCTTCTTCCTTGAAGGAATATACCCTGTTCAGCCAATTGTAAATGATGGACCCTGCCTGACATCTATCCTGTATGGTTCCCTCTGAAATGGCTGCTGGCAAGACTAGTTGTACTGCTGAACATGCTACTGCTGATGAGACTGAAGATGTTGTGACAACTATAGAGAACCTTAACAAGATTGCTCAGCCTGAATCCTAATTGGCTGCTTGCCCTTATCGTCTATTGCCACGGTCCCATATTTCTTCTCTAATGTCCTTACTGCTCTAAACTTCTCAGACTTTTTCAAAGTTTCCATATGCTTGAACTCTTTCTGTAGGTTGTTGGCCTTGTTGAGTAGCTTCTCAAATGACTTAATAGTAAGTCCCTTTAGCATGAATGCTACTGAAACATGAATGCTTTTGAGTAGAATCTCAATTGCATATTGTTCTTGTAACTGAGGTTCACACTTCATGCTCAAGTTCCTCCATCTTAAAATGTAGTCAACCAAGGTCTCGTTGGGCTTTTGTATTTCCACTACGAGATCTCCTATGGTGGCATGGTGTTGCGCTCTGGTAAACCTCTTCACAAATAAATGCTCCAACTCGGTGAATGTTTTTACTGATCCATTGGGCAGCTCAACATACTGAACAAATGCAATTCTTGACAAACTGCTGACAAACTGGCGGAATAATAATGCTTCATTACCTCTAGCATTGCAACAACTTGCTAAGAAATGAGTTGTATGTTGGTGGGGCTTTTCGGTTCTATCGAACGTTTTGAAAATTGGTAGCACAAAGCCCTTGGGTATGGTATGGCATTGAATTTCTCTGGGTAAGGTCTACCCTTTGAAATTGATGCCCCTTCTCTAAATTGGACTAAGGCCTCTTGTACTTGCTGCTCAACTAACTGCTTGATATCTTTCTTTGGCACCAAAATCTGAATAGAATCCTTCCTCTGTGGCTCATCTCTATTGGTGGAAGCAACTTCTTTCTTATCATTCACTATATGTATAATATCGAGTTGATTGACCTCCGGAGATGCCATCTTCTACGACTGAGACTATTCATACATTGTAGCCATAGCAGCCATGGTGGCACCCATCTCCTCCTTTTTTTTTTCCTTTCGGTTGATCTGTTCATCTCTTAGTTGAATGGCCCTTTACAGGTCATCCACGACGTTCTCCTCAACAGATTGTGGAGCATTGTGTGCAGAT
>NEWO01002158.1:5394-18206 GCA_003013225.1 Phalaenopsis aphrodite
ATATATATATATATATATATATATATATATATATATATATATATATATATATATATATATATATATATATATATATATATATATATACAGTTATTTACATTTTATCATGTAATAGCCCTTTTTTTATCAATGATATTGCTACAGGGTACTCCTCTGTGAGTACATCTAGGTAGCCTTTTGCGAAATGAAGGTTTAAATGGTTTCATAAAATCTAATCCGCAAACATCAAAGATTGCAACTTCTAAAGTAAAATTTAAAGATATTTCATTTTTTTTTTGAAATATTACCTACACGCTGACATCAATTACACACACAAACGCATATATATATATATTAACATATCTAAATATAATAGGCCAATAAAATCTAAATTGTAAAATTTTATGAATAGTTCTATCAATCCTAAAATTTTCCCCAAATTCAAAATCATGACATTTTTGGATAATTTCTTCAATTTCTTTATAAGGTACACATCTCCACATAATTAAATCCTTATATTGTTCGTATAAATATGGGTCATCCCAAAAGTAAAATTTTGCATTATGAATAAATTTCTTCTCTTATTGCTTCGTCAATCCATATGGTAAAATACCACTAATAATGTAGTTTATAATATCAGCATACCACGATATTTCCCTTTTTTAATAGTATAAAGTTGTTCATCAAGAAAATTTTCATTAATTTCTCTTTTAGGATAAAATATTTCTTCCTGTTCCAGTCTAGATAAATGATCAACTATTTGATTATCAAACCATTTCCTATCTACCACCATAAAATCAAATTTCTACATCAGAAGTACCCATTTAATTAATCTTAGTTTCACATCATTCTTTTACATCAAATATTTTATAGCGGAGTGGTTTGTATGCACAACACAATTAGTTCTAATTAGATACTTCCTTCAATGTTCAAAGACATTAAGGCACTCTTGATTAAAATTAAATTTTGTATTTTTTTTCAAAAAATTGGCATAATGGCTACGTAATTTTTGAAAAATCTTTAATGTATCGCCTGTAAAATCCAGCATATCTTACCAAATTATAACTCTTCTTATAGTAGTAGGTGAAGGTAGGTTAGCTATAACTTGAATTTTTGTTGGATCTTCTTCCACATTTTTTTTCTGAAATTTTATACCCAAGTATAATTCTTGCTACAATCATTAATTGATATTTTTCCCAATTTAATACTAAATTTGTCTTTTCACATAGTTCTAAAACTTTCCTTAAACGATTTAAACATATTTCAAATGAAGTTTCAAAAACAGAAAAATCATTCATAGACTTCTATTCTTTTTTCAATTAAATCACTGAAACTTAACATCACACATCTTTGAAATATCACAGGTGCATTACATAAACAAAGGGCATTTGTCGAAAAGCAAAAGTACCATAAAGACTAGTAAATGTAGTCATCTCTTGATTCTGTGGAGCAATTAGAATTTGATGAAAGTCGATATATCCATCTAAAAACAAAAATATTTGTGCCCAACCAGCTTAACCAACATTTGGTCCAAAAAAGGGTAAAGGAAAGTGATCTTTCTTGGAGGGTGAATTTAAGTTTCTATAATCAATGCAGATTCGTTATCCAGTGACTTGTCTTATTGATATTAATTCATTATTCTTGTTTGTCACAATAGTCACACCCCCTTTCTTAGGAACACAATTAATTGAACTCATTGAAGCACTGGTTGAAATAGGCTATATTATTCTAGCATTTAACCATTTTAAAATCTCTTTCGTTACAACTTCTTTCATCATAAAGTTTAATATCCTTTGAGGACCAACTTTTGATTCATGATGTTCTTCCAATAAAATTCTGTGCACACAAATCGAAAGACTGATTCCTAATATCAGCTAACGTTCATACAAAATCTTTCTTTTATCTTCTTAACGTTTCCAACAATTTTGTTCTCCTGCTTCAATTAGTTCTAAAGATACAATAACAGGTAAAGTTGATAAATCTCCTAGAAAGATATATTTTAAACATGTAGGAAATGTTTTCATTTCTAGTTCATGAGGTTTTACAATCGAAGAAATCAAATTTTTGTTATTATCTGTAGGATCTAACAATTCAAATTGTTCCTGAACATAATCCAATTCTTCATTACTCACTTCCATAGATTTGTCTTAAATTATATCATCATCCTCGTACTCCAAATATTCTTCTGTAGTTTTATTCTCAAATGTATTTGTAAAATATTCATTATATAAATAGGCATTAATATTCATTCTGAAGCATTCATCTCTTCCTTTTACTGAGTATGTCATTGACTTTGCAATATTAAATGTAACTTTTTGATCATTAACTTTCATTGTTAATTCTCATTTCTGCATATCTATCAAAGCTCTTCTAGTGACAATGAATGATATTCTTAAAATGATAAGATTTTCTTTATCTTTTTCAATATCTAACACAATAAAATCTACAAGAGAGATAAATTTATCAACATTTACCAAAACATCTTCTATAACTCCTTTAGGATAGATGATTGAATGATCAGCTAACTGAAGAGTTACACTAGTAGGTGAAATTTCTCTTAAACCCAACCTTTTGGCATAAGATCAATACTGACTCCCAAATCACATAAAGCTTTTCCAAAAAATCTTTCGCTAATAGCATAAGGAAATAATAAAACTGCCAAGATTTTTAAGTTTTTTAGGAAGTTTTTTTTTTCTGAATTATAATGCTACACTCCTCATTAAGTGCAACAGTCTTATTATCTATAAACTTCCTTTTTTTATTAAGTATATTCTTCATAAACTTCACATAGTGACATTTGTTCCAGGACTTCAATAAATGGAATGTCTATTGTTAATTTCCTTAATACTTCCAAAAATTTTCTATATTGGTTATCTCTATTATACTGCTTCAATCTTTGAGGAAATGGAGATGGTGGTCTTTCTACAGTATTTTTCATTAGTTTGATAGGATATTTAGACTCAAAATGAAAATCTTCGCTAGACTTTTTCATTTTTCACTTCTTCTTTCTCGACTTGAACTTCAATTTCTTTTTGAACTTTTGTTTCCAATTTTTTTTCACTTTCAGTTGAATAGCCTTGATTTGTTCTTTGTTCTAATATTTAGGATTAACTTCAACATTACTAGACAAATTTCCTGGAGGTCTATTGCTAAGTACAGTAGCAATACATCCAAACTGAGTTTCTAGGTTTCTAATTGCAGCTCATTAACTTTGTAATTATGCTCTTTAACTTTGTAATTGTGCTCCTTGACTTTGTAACTCTCCTTTGCAATATTAATTCTTTCATTGACAATTTCTTCTTCTTACTCTGTGAATTGTTATGGAAACCTGGAAGGTAATAAGGTTTATACTTAGAATTTCCCTTATTATTGGAGTTTTCCAAAGGGTTCGCAACAATGTTCCCCCATTACAAATTTACAACATTAAAGTTATTGTTACATCAACTGAAAGTCGGGTGATTTTTTCAACCAAGATTATAATAACTGGAATAAGGATTATTATATCGATTTTTGTTGCATTTAAAGTCGCATATGAAGATTGATATTCTATCATTTGTCCCAATGATTTTACCTCAAGCACAAAAGGTGTCTGAGAATAATTTATTCCATACTAATCTATCATCTTTGATATTGTAGCAATTTAAGCAACCAACATAGATATTGCATCAGAATCATGAATACTAGCTACTCTTTTTGGTGTTACCCTTTCAGAGGGCCATTGAAAATTATTAATAAACATCTCTTCAATTGAAGAATATGCTTCGTTGGATGATTTTGACATTAATGATCCACCAACAATATCGTTAATTATAAATCTAAGAGATCTAACCAATCCATTATAAAAATTTGAATTATTAACCAATCTAGTAACACATGGTGTGGACACTTCATAAGGAGATCTTTAAATCTTTCTCAATCATCATAAATTGATTCTCCTTCAAATTGATAAAAAGATGTAATGTCATTTAATAAGCTTAGTAGTTTTCGATGGTGGGAAAAATTTAGATAAAATTTTTTTGTGATAAGTCTTCCCAAGTTCTGATAGATTCATATGCTAACGAGCTTAACTACATCTTAGTTTTATCCCTTAATAAACAAAGAAAAAAATTCTAAGTCTGACAGCATCATTCGACACTCCATCATATTTAAATGTAGCACATAATTCTAGAAAACTAGCAAGATGTAAGTTAGGATCTTCAGTCGGTGTTCCCCCAAACTAATTATTTTACATCATTTGGATAATAACAAGTTTAAGCTCAAATGAATTGGCAACTACAACAGCGTTTTGTATGCTCAAATGGATTTCATCTGTTGTAGGATTAACATAATCTCCTAAAGGTCTTTGACGATATTCATTTTTTATTCCAAAATTTTTTAAGCTTGTAGCCATTTTGTTCAAATTATCTATCTCTTTTTGCTATTTTTGAATTTTTCTAATAGTTCTTTCTAACTTCGAGTTGTAAGGTATTGAACCTATCGATCTTAAACTACGAATAGACAAACACAATAAGTAATTAAAATAAGCAAATAGACTAAAATATAAATATATATAATTAAAGCACAATAAGTATTTTAGTTAAAAGTAAATATTCTAAATTATAAAGTAATTCACCGTTACTCCCCGACAACGATGCCAAAACTTGATACGTGGTTTTTTGTGGTGTGTTGCAAATATCTTTCAATATTACTATACACACACAACAACATAAATAGTAAATATGCAGTTCAATCCCAATAAAACTAAAATCAGTTTACATATTTTTATATTTCAAAATCTTTAAGTTGTCAAACCGTAATATAAACAATAGTATACATAACGCTCAAGTAATAAAGGACTAATGGAGTCATAAGTATTGATCCCACAGGGAGTTGAAAATTCTTATAGTTATAATGTAAAACACAATATTCAAACTACAAAACTTAAGTACCAAAAACAAATCTAAAGTAAATTTACTGTATGTTAAATGAAATGCAGTTAAAAGAACTAGGTTAACTAAGCTACTTGATAAACTTCAAAAGTAAACTTATTAAGAATAAACAAAGTTTTATAATGAAGATTTTAAATTTAAGAAAGCGTCATTCTCCTTTACAATGAGTTTATGAATTGTGAAGTGATTAAAATAATTTAAAATACATATAAAATTATATTGTGCCAAATAGGAACGATCATATTCTTTACCTTCTGAGAGTGCATAAAGAACATTGACTAATCCAAAATTTGGTCCCTAAATCCGTGGTTAGGTTGATAGGATACGTGCTGCCACACCATAACTCTCACTTCTCCCTCCCTTGAGGGCTAATAATATCGCTTTAGTTTCGAAGCAATTGGACCAAATTGAGGATTTTAGACTGTCACCCTAAAATCTCCAATTTTGCGTCCATCAAAATATATTTCCTTATTTATTTGCACTCATACCCATAGACTACATTCTCATATCCCAAAACCTTAAAATCACTTCAAATGTCCCTAAAATCAATTTGAAACACTCCATTGAGCACAATTTGATCATTTTGACCTAATTTGACCAAAAACAACAAATTGTCTTTGAACGCTCAATTATCCAAATTCACCCCCAATGCCCACCAATTTGATCCCAATTCTCCCCAATTTCAATTATGAACTCAAATGCATCATGTCCAAGCTTGATTGTGACCAAATCCAAGTCCAATTGACTCACATTTGAATCCAATTTCAACCCAAATAAAAAAGCCCCAATTTGACCTAAAACTAAAATCTCACTCAATTGAACCTCCAAAACTATCCAATTGCCCCAAATTTGAATCATAAACTCTTCTTAACGTTTCCACATATCAAATTGGACCCTAAATTGGCCTTGGTCAACCCTCAATTTCACTCAAAATAAACTTGGACCAAAACCCCCAATTTTTGCCCCAAATTGACCATATATCCAAATTTAACCAAATTGAACCCCATGACCCCAAAATTTCCACTCAATTTCTATCCAAAACTCTTCATGACAATCCTTAGGACCAATTTGAACCATCAATTGGGCCCTAGCCAAGCTCTAGCCCAACTCAAACCCAAGTCTGACCCAACACCCCGAAAATTGACCTAATGACCAAAATTCGTCAAATTGATACTCCAAATCTTTTCTAAATTCTTTGTGACAATCATCCTCACCAACTTGCTCAATCAATTGAGCTCAATTTCATTGCTATTCAAATTCAAACCAATTTGACCCAAATTGAACCCATGCACCAAAATTGACTAACCCATGCAAAATTGATCGAACCAAAGCCTCTACAACCACCTTCTAGACTCTAACGACCAGGCTAGACTCACCTAGCCCACCCTACATGGGCTATGGACTAATGTTCCCTTGATTTATTAGATTTCAGATAATTTTTGGCATAAACTCAAAATATCTTTGCCATCATGCCTTATCATTAGTGTTTAACCATCATTAAGCACCCCCCGGGCCTCCCGGAGCCCAGTAGTGACCTGACTCTATCCAGCCACCATCTCAACCACTGAAAACAGCCAGCACAAGGGAGCCCCAAGAGGACAAAACCCAAAATTAAACTTCTCTGAGTTGGATAAGTCCCATTAGCCATTAGAGCCTTTCTTCCCTCCACCTCAGCAAGCTTTAGCACCCAATGCCAAGTTCTGAGCTCCACCAGGTAGCCATGGCTATAAATTGAGCTCCACGGCCAAAGGGGAGAGTGCTTGAAACCTTGAGGAAACTTTGCCAAATTCTCTCCAAAGCTTCTCCAAACCTTTCTAAGTTTAATCCCTTTGCTCTTAGCAACTCACAACCACTCCACACACCCAATTTTTTCACTGAAATTTGCCCCAAAGTCAGGACAAATTTCTCCACAGCTCCACAGTTAACCTAACTCTAATTAACTATGCACACACCATCCCTTGAGTGAACGGAGTTGATTTCCCCCAAAAGCCCCATCATAGAGAGCCTCTAGCATAGCCCTAGATCAACACCTGAAATCAGCCTTGGTCGAAATCATACCTAAGCAATTCACCACAGCCCAGGACATCATCTGGAGGTTCGTTGGACTCATTCGAAGCTACTACAACCATCTAATTGAGGCCTCCCCTCTCAGACAAATGCATTGAACCTCAACCCTAAACCGAGCTTAAATTGATTCTCCCTGCGTATAGACTGTATTTCATAGCATTGTAACCGTATGGATGTGTTCATCTTGAGTAGATGAAGGTGTAGGAATAAAACCCATGTGATTTGGTTGAGTATTGAGAGAGACTTTAATGTTTGAAGTTTAATGGCTTACGAGTTAAGTTAGTCGGGGACGAGGAACGAATGTCGTCCGTTTCCGCGTTTATACAATGGAAGATGGAGCGATACAGCGGGCTGATGAGGCGGCTACGTGACTGGCGGCTTCAAATGGCGGAGCGCCGCCTGGAAAGCTCGACAGGTACGAGGATCCAGTCAGCGCCGTGGGATTTGAATAGAAAAATAAGCCTTTTTTGAATTATTTAAATACTAGAACTTTGAAAATCAATATCTTTTCATAGAAAAATCTTAAAAATAAATTAAAAATACCCTATTGCTTAGTGAACAAAGGAGAATAATGTGGATCAAAAATAAAAATTATTTGTTGACTCTCTGGATTTTAATTATTTAAATACTCTATGTAGTATTTTAATTCATTATGGCTAAGCATTGCTCACGATAACTTGAAATTTTCAGGGTTTATTTCTCATGATAGAGGCTATGTTCTCTGATTTTTCCAAGGTCAGAGGTCATATCTGTGCTTCTAACACTAATTTTCAAGCTAAGATGGTTGTTTTATGCTTAAATTAATTACATAAATTAAAATACCACTTGGAAAATTATGAGATAAATTTTAGTAGGTTTCCAATGATCAGAGAAGCTTAGGAAAAATATTATGATGATTTGAATAATTTTGTACATTTTTATATTTAATTAAGTGTGTATATCTTATATTAAGTTATGTAAATTAAATATTGATAAATAACTGACAAAATCATTCCCACACTGTGCATAAAAATCATGTTAACCCACTGTGAAAATTTAGAAATTATATGATTAAGTTTAAGCACTAAAGTTGATTTTTTAAGAAACATTATATTTTTATAAAAAAATTATTATATTAAATTAAATACACTTAGGAAAATTATGAAAAGTGGTTTTCTGAGTTCATTATGATCATGAGCACTTAGGAAAAATAAAATTTATTTTTGATAAAATACTTGATTTTTGTGCTATATTTTATATTAAAAATAATTAAAAATAGTTAAAATTTTGAAACAACAACAACAACAAAGCCTTAATCCCACTACGTGTGGTCGGCTACATGAATCCTTTTTCTCCATTGCGTCATATTTTGAAAAATACAAAAATATTTCAAAATGTGTCTAATTGCTTCCTCATCATTTAGGACTCATTAAAATATTTTTCCTAATTTTTCTTAGTTATAAATAAAAATTAAAATTTCAAAATGGGTCTTGTTCACTTAGGACCAATGAACAAAAATTTTACTTTGATTGATTAAATAAATCAACATTGAAAACCCTATTTTTTTAGGTTTAAATAATTATTTAAATTAAATAAAAAAATTGAAAAAAAATATATTTTCTCCTCTGATGTTTTAATTGCTCCATGGGCAGAGTATTCTAAAATCTTTAAAGTCATTTGAATTATGCTTAATGTGTTATAAGGTGAAGAGCCTCAAGGAAAAAGTGGTAATTTTAATTTTGATGCCTTAATCAAAATTTAGGATTAATCAAAGGGAAGAATGTGTAATTTTTATCCTAATGAGTATGTTTGGATAATTGAAACATAATGGGTAAAATGTACAAACTAACCTGCCACCTTTCCATGATAAGAATAAAATTGAAATTTGTTAAATTATCAAGACTTGGAAGTTGAAAAAAAAATTTAGATTATTCTCAAGTGATGGGTTTAAGTTAGTGAGATAATATGTAACTTATTTTAAGTCCATAATTAATGATGGTCTAATCTTTTAATCAAAATCCATATCACTTAAATTAAAATTCTAACATTTGCTAATATTTTTCTCATTAAGATTGTTAAGGGCTTGGTAGTGATCTAGGCTAGATATTTGAATTCATTTAATGGGATTTAGAAGGATAACATGATTGATGATAAACACTTCTAAGAACTACAAGCCTAACCTTAGTGGTGTGTACAAAATCCTTAATAATCCAAACTTTCCTTAGGGGCATTCACCCGTATAACTTTTAAGTGAAATATCAACTGTTTAATTGAGTACCCTGCCTTCGGGATGATTAAAATGTCAAGACTCACCGAGTAGTGGGGTAATTTTAATTTAACCTCAGATGATTAATAGAACAATATGATAAGTTCAAAATGAACTCAAATGTTTCATGAAATTTTTAAAGCAGTTCAGGGTCATTCCTTGAACACTTTGAAATCTCTTGGACGTTTTGAAGGACAAATTTAACTTGTATTTTGTTCTAAAATCATCCATTAAGATTTTTCGAGACTAAATAAGTTATGTTTGAGATCTGTTAAATACACCTTAATCTACTCTTGTAATTTAAATTTATTGCAAAACTATATAAATGTTGCAAAAGCTAACATTTCAGGTGGAGGAATGGGAAGAATCGACAGGTACACTTTTAAGTTATTGCTTTGCAATTTACTTTTATTTACTTTTCTGTCTCTCTTATTTTCTTCTTGTAGACTTGCATGTTACACAACAAGATCACCCTGCATGTCAAAGCTGAAACTTTTAGGATAGCCGCAAAACTGAAACAAAAATTAAAATTAAGAAATAAAAACAAGATAAAATTCATCGTCACAACAGTTAAAATATAAGCCAACTCAAATTTTAATCACAAAAAAAATAAGAAAAACAAAAATTACAACTAAATTAAAACGTCTCTATAGGACGATCGAGAATCCCTCAGAGGAGGTAACCTAAGATTGCTAATGAGATTTCCCACGGTCTAAATGAAAGTATGTAACTCATTGAGTTGAGTTTAGTAAATTCATTTGGGCTAAGTTAATCCGAAGAAAATAGTGATGCTGGAACAAGGGAACCGTGAGATTCTAACCGGTGTTGCTCTAATCAACTTTAACTCCCCCCTTTACTGAACTTTAACCTATCATTTAAACCTTTACATCTTAGACTTTAGGACTACTATCTCACTGAGGAGCCTGGAGCTAGCTTTGTGGGTAGCCTTCTGCAACAACAATCTACAACAACATGAGGATCCACAACAACACATCCTTCCTTAAAATTAAACAACAAGTCATAGGATTTCGAGGTTGTCCGCCTAGTGCGACATAAATACTCAACCTTTTCTTTAGGCATTTGTATGATTCTGCTATACAATTTAAGCCCTAACTTATTTTAGGATTTCGAGGTTGTCGTTTGTTACGACCTAAATCTTCACATCTTTCAGGCTATTTGTGCGACCGTCTCGCACAAATGTAACCCCTAATTAATAAATTTGGCAGGATAACAAACATAATTTCTTCTTGAAGTTGAAGCCGAACCATATGATAGCTTGGCAAGTTGCTGAGATTCTCCTCAGAATCCATTACATCTCCTAGTTTTTCTTCCTTTGGATTCCAAAAATAAATGTTCCAAATTTGAGTATATCCCATTTCACACATCTTTGTCTGATCTTTTGAAAAATCCTTCCCTTTGAAATTTTTGAAGACAATATTCCTTGATTTTTATCGAGAGTTTTCTTAGCTGACATCGGTTATCTAAGATGTAATTAATTATAAGGGCTTGCCTTTATAGGAAACTTTTAAGAACCGGGCGTAATATAAACTATATTTAATTTTTTGTATTAAATAGGGGAACTTGTTGGTCAACATAAAAAAGCTTTTTTGTAGACTTAAAAGGATGTCATAAATTATTTAGTTTATTTAATCGAGCCCTTACCAGTAAGTAGTGTATCTACCCTTCGGGATAGATGCATTGCTTGCAGTATTATGCTTGTTTATTTAAACTACTGAGGATATGATATTAGTCCGGTCTTATATTTTCAAAATTTAAAATACTACTTTTTCTCAAACTATATATATAAATTAAATTAAACCGGGCATCGGGATATCCATTTCAGCAACCGACAATTTTCAATTTGGCGACCGACAGCTTCTGGTGACTCCGCTGGGGACTAGTTTTTTTCTCCATTTAAATCAGGGAATATTGTCTTCATACATCGGTAATATGTCCATGCTCCTTATGAATCAAATTACCCTTCTTTCATTGGCATGCTTCACCTATTTCTTTCTTGGGAAAGTACGATCAAATCTTTTGGACTTCAGGACCGTCTGTTCAATCATCTTTGAACAAAGAGGTTCAGGGGTTCATTAGAACTATTATCTTTTTTGTGGGGTCTGATTCCCAATAGGTGTGTTGGTGGACTAGTTCTGCTTAGGCATTGTGAGTTTTGAAGTTGATCCTACACTTGGTCCTTAACTTCACATTTTTCTTCATATCCTTCGGGTTTGGTTTTCTTTGCTGCTAATCAAGCCTAGTAATTGAGCCTCTTCGCGCTCTTTTAATTTGTTAATCAAAACTCTTTAATTTTATAGTCACAAATTAATAATATATTTGAAAATTAAAATAATAAAGGATATGATCACTTTACAGGACAAGTGCATTAATTATGTGTTTCAGTTAAAACTGTAAGGCGCGGGATGTCATTGACTTTGGAAAATTCTTCAAATGACAGGGATAATGTCTTCACCAAAGTTGATCTTTTTTTTGCCTCTGGAATGGAGTTCGCTGTCAACATGATTGAGCTGTTTGACTTGGCAGTTATTAAGTTTGGAAAATGGTTCGATGATATTGGAGTCAAGTTCTAGAAGGTGGTCGTCACAGTAATGAAGCTTGAAACAGATAAGTCTGTGGAGCCTATTGTAGAGTTCAACTTTAATTCTGCCAAGGAATTCTCCCCCTCCAAAGGTGTTTGTCGAAAAGAACTCGACTATTGTTGTAAAGTCTGTCGTTGGGAGCTTTGGGACTTCTTCGAGAGTTGTTTATGCTCCTACTACCAGATTCACTGTCATTGTGCCAACTATTTTGGTAAATAAAGGAAAAGAGATTCTAAACAAGGATGAGTCAGTCGATGCTTATGTCCCGTGACAGTGACTTTATATATGCATAAAATATAAGATAAATATGGACGTATTAAATATTCAATAATTGTAAAGTCACACTTATAAACGCAAGTATATGTATCACTTAAGTAATATATAGCTCTAATGGAGTCCTAGATATCGATCCCACATGGAGTAGTTTAGAATTATGGACTAAGACTTTAGAAAAGCAATACTTTAATCACAACAACGATGTTTAATTTTCTTATCTGTCACTAATATGCAATTGAAATAAATAGATAATTTTAATAACTAATAAATAATTAGTGATATTAAGTAAGGTTTAATTGTGATATTCAATATATAAGAAAGCATCCTTCTCCTTGTCAAGAAATTATAGTCAATGGATAAAATGAATTAGTTCAATTTATATTGTGCCAATTAGGAGCATAACTATTATTTACTCTTTGGTCCAGGCATAAAGAACATTGACTAATCCTACTCTTGTTTACTGAATCTACGACTAGGTTGGGAGGATATCGGCTCTCACTTCAGAGCTCCTACGTTCCCATCACCTGAGGGCTAACATTTACACTTCAGCACCCAAACGATAGACCGAATTGGAGATTTTAGTCTGTCACTCTAAAATCTCAAATTCTACGCCCGATAATATTATTTCCCTATTTATTTGCACCCAACTTCCAAGGGCTTTGACCTCCCTGAATCTTGGATGTAATCTTCACTTTAGTTGTAAAACTCAACATATTT
>NEWO01002158.1:20933-44035 GCA_003013225.1 Phalaenopsis aphrodite
CCCAATTCTCCATTTCTCATGGGATTCATAAGTCTTTAGATTAGTCTTACTAAAGGGTTTCATATGATAAACCTCATCTCCAAATTCTACTCTAAAATGTTTGCAAATTACATAAATAAGTCCAGGATGTCATAGACCTCCACTAGTCTCACTCCTCGCTGTAGTTAATATATTCTTAAGAATTATTCTCCCCACATTTATAGTTCTACTATTTTGAATACAGAAATTCAAAATAGCTCTATCTCTAGTTACCTCACTATGGTGATAGGTCGGTAACAGAGTAGAAGAATGAAATAGTGCCATGCCTTAGAGGTGCCATTCAGCATGGAAGCTGAAAAATTTACCCCTTTCTCGCTGTTTTATCTTCCATGTTCCTTTCCAATCAGTGAGAAAGTTGATCACATCATTGAGGGGGGTCTTCCATCGTACCAATGGACTCATATTGGCAGCTGTAAGAGTCTGTGACTTCATAAAAAGTGTTGATGCGGGCGGCAATAAACTCAACAGGGAATCCACGCACTTGAACGATTCTGTCATCAGAATAAATCACATTGGCGTTGAATTCCTTCACAACATTTGCATCCTCTTTATTGGTGGTGTAACAAAAGTTTTCCCACCTCCGCTCGACAATAACTCCTTCGATTTCTCCTCCCGGACTTTCAAAAACTCGAGCTTGTATGCACTTCTTTCCTTTAAACATGAAAGTAAATTTTGTTTGAGCCATCGTATTGACGAAGCGAGACTCATCGAACTCAACTCTTCTCTTTTTCCGTGGAGCCATTTTAATCTAGCCAAATTATAGAAAAATTCCAAAAGTTACTTCAAATATGTGAATCATAGCTTCCAATAGTAATTCTAAGAGTTCAACAATAAGATCCATGAATTTCTTCCCAAATTTTCTTCACATTCTCAAATTTTTTGGATCTCCTCAATGTGGAAGAAATTCATGGTGAAAATCAAATATTCTTAGCTTGGAGTGAAGCTCTTACCTAGAGATGATCAAATCCGGTGTCAAAAAGCCTTGAAATCACCTCCTAATCCAAGATCTCTCAAGCCTTAGGTCAAAAATGGCGTTTTTAGGAGGAAGGGGATGATAAATAATGGTGGTTGACTGGTCAAAATTTTGGTTAAAGGTGTTTTTTGTGAGCTCGCCATCAGCGGGGTCGATGGCGCTGTCGGCGCGCTCAATTAGAACTTAAATCTTAAGTCTCGGTAAATTCTCGTCGTCGGCGGCGTCGAGGGCGTCGTCGGCGGGCTCTATTGATTTTGTCCAAATTCTGGATTTTTGCGATTTTGATCAATTCCCAGCCTAAACGACATTCGTTTAATCATTATAAACATAATTTTAAGTAACTAAATGATGTACTTAGCACATATAAACTTTCACAACACAAAACATCACATTTATATATAAATTCCAAGGGGTACAATATATGTTACATAACACACCTAAGTTTGGTATTTTCTCAACCTCAATACATTAATTCAGCGTCGCAATCCAAGCTACAACACTCAAAATGCTGAAAACAAAACATCATATGCTTAGTCTCAACTATACAGAGATCTAAAAGTATAATTCTAAAACAAAGCAAATACAAAGTTCAAATCAAAATACATAGATAGATAGATAAGTAGTAATATAAATCTACTAATCCTCAGACTCGGTACTCGATTCCCCTGTGAGATCACCCATTGATTGTACATGAACTAAGAGGTTGTAGAAGGGTTGGAATGGAAATTCTTCAGTGGAAAAGGAGGTACAAAATGTCATGAATGTGATTAATAATATCTCCAGTTTCTTCGATCATGGAAAAGGAGGTACAAAAGGGGATGATGAACAGTAAAGGGCCCTAACTAACGAGACTTCAATTTCTCAGGAAATAATTTCAACCTAGTGTTGTAAAGTAAAACTTCTTGTCCTGATTCAAAGTTCTTTTGGTTAATCTTTCGATCATGCCATAACTTTAATTTTTCCTTATAAATTTTGTCGTTATCATAAGACTCGTTTCTTAATTCTTTCAATTCATTTAATTGTAACAATATTTTCTTACCAGCATCTTTTAATTTATAATTGAATTCTTTAATCGCCCAATATGCTTTATGCTCCAATTTTACTGGTTAGTGACAAGTCTTTCCAAAAATCATTCTGTAAGGAGTTATTCCAATAGGAGTTTTATAAGTAGTCCTGTAAGCCCATAATGCAGTATCCAATCTAGTGGACCAATCTATTCTACTAGGGTTTACAGTCTTTTCAAGTATTTGTTTGATCTCTTTATTAGAAACTTCAACTAACCCACTGGTTTGAGGATGATAGGCAGTAAAGATTCTATGAATAATATTAAATTTTTCTGTCAATCTCTGAATGTATTTATTTTTAAAATGGGATCCTCCATCAGTGATAATCATTCTAGGCATTCCGTATCTAGTGAAAATATTTTCATCAAAAACCTTGAAATACTTTTAGCGTCGCAACGAGGTAAAGCTTGTGCTTCAATCCACTTAAAAACGTAGTCCACTGCAATTAATATATATAAGTTCCCAAATGAAGGAATAAATGATCCCATGAAATATAATCCCCAAACGTCAAAGATCTCAACTTCTAACACGAAATTCAGAGGCATTTCATTTCTTCTAGATATATTGCCTACTCGTTGACATCGATCACAAGTTTTTATGTATCTATAAACATCTTTAAAGATAGTAGGCCAATAGAATCCAGCTTGTAAAATTTTATAAACAGTTTTATCAATCCCAAAATATCCTCCAAATTCAGAATCATGACATTTCTGAATGATTAGCTCAGTTTCTTCATAAGGTACACATCTCCTCATAATAAGATCCTTACATTGTTTATATAAATAAGGCTCATCCCAAAAATATGCTTTCGCATCATGAATGAATTTTCTTTATTGTTGCTATGTCAGGTGGAAAAATATCACTTGCAATATAATTAACAATATCGACATACCATGGTATATGCCACTCATTAATATTATAAAGTTGTTCATCAGGGAAACTGTCTGTAATTTCATTTTCAGTGTCGAATAATTCTTGATTTTCTAATCTTGATAAATGATCAACAATTTGATTATCAATTCCCTTTCTATCAATAATCACAAGATCAAATTCTTGTATCAAAAGTATCCATCTAATCAACTTTAGTTTAGCATCCTTATTTTGCATTAGATATTTAATAGCAAATTGATTAGTATACACAACTCATTTAGCTCCAATTAAATAAGATCTGAATTTATCTAAAGCATACACAATTGTTAGTAACTCTTTTTCAGTAACAGTATAGTTAATTTGTGCATCATTAAGAGTTTTACTAGCATAGTATATAACTTTTAAAAATCTTTTCATACCTTTGTCCAAGAACAGCTCCAATAGCATAATCACTAGCATTACACATCAGTTCAAATGGTTTTTTCCAGTTAGGTGAAACTATAATAGGGGTTGTGATTAATTTTTCCCTTAATAACTCAAAGGCATTTAAACAGCTTTCAGTAAATTCAAATTTCTTGTTCTTTTCTAAAAGTTGACATAGAGGTTTAGTAATTTTTGAAAAAACTTTAAGAAAACGCCTGTAAAATCGAACATGTCCAAGAAAACTCCTAACCTCTCTTACATTAGTAGGAGGTGTTAGTGTAGATTCAACTTGAATTTTTGCAGGGTCTGCTTCCATACCATCTTCCGAAATTTTATGTCCAAACACAATTCCTCCTGTAACCATAAATGACATCTCTCCCAGTTTAGAACCAAATTAGTTCTTTCACATAGCTCCAAAACTTTTTCAAGGTAATTTAAGCATGTGTCAAATGACCTTTCAAATACAGAGAAATCATCCATAAATACTTTCAATCCATCATCAATTAACTTACTAATTATGGACATCATACATCTCTGGATTAACCCACCTCAATTAAATATCTCCTTGAATCTAGTTCAATCTTTATCTAATCTAAGTCTAACATAGACTTGGACCAAATCAAATGAAACACCGGGTCAACTCGACCTAACTCTGGTTAACTCAAGTTAATTGAAACACAGGGTCAACCCATCCAAACTTAGGTTAATCCAAATCAATTGAATCACCAGGTTAACCCGACATAACTCGAATTAACCCGAATCAACTAAATACCAAGTCAACCCGACCTAACTCGGATTAATCCAAATGAACTGAAATATTGGATCAACTCAACCTAATTGAAGTTAACCCAAATCAATTGAACCACTAGATCAACCTGACCTAACTTGGGTTAATCCACCTCAATTAAACCATTGGGCTAGCTCAAGCTAGCGAGGGTTAATCTAAATCAGCTCAATTTTCAGGTTAACTTGACCTAAATCAAGCTAACTCAAATCAACCCAGTTTGAGACTTAACCTCAAACCTTGGTGGAAGTTTAATTAAGGATCTATTCAAGTTTAATCTGAATTGAACTTAAATAGTAGTTCAAGTCTAAATTATTTTGGACTTTAAACAAGTCTAATATAACTTAAACTTGACTTAATCCAGGATGATTAATTTGAGTCTGCTCAGTCAAACTTAAGTTGATTCTAAGTTAATATGAATTAATGAATGATAAAATTGGTATTTTTACTGAGTTAGTCTAATGTCAAGGAGTTTAGTTTGACTCTAGTTAAATTAAGCCAAGCTGGATTAATTCTATTAAACTCAAGATAAGGATTGAGGATAAGTCAAGGGACAACTAGCCTAATTCAGGTTAACTTAGATTGCTTAGAGGCTCACTCCGAATTAGTTCAATCCAAATTGAACTAATTCAAAACCAACTTAGATCTAAGTGATTGGAGGTTAAGAAGGGGTTTAACTTGTCATATGAGAATAAAAGCACACTTAGCCTCAGTCAAGGACAATTTGGGCTAAAAGTATTAAATCAACTTAAATGACAAAAAAATCCACTCTGTGAGACATTAAAACTTAAAGTTAAACCGTAAAATGCAACTTAGTTTAAGAAGATACTTTGGAGGAGACAACCCATGGTTGCTAATAAAATATCTTCCAGTCACTTGTGACTAATCAACGCATAAACCTTAATGACCTAGGACGACAGAATCATGGGATCTGTATCGGGTCATCTAAAATAAAATTAAATAAAACAACAAAAATAAAATTAATCAGCTAATAAGTCTTAAACAATCTAAAATTTTCAACCCCTAAAATTTAAAAAAAAAGACATTAAAACTTAAATGAAACCCTAATGAACAAAGATCGCCAAATGTAACTTGAAAACCAGATATCCTGGTCTATGAAGATCTCTTGGACGACGCAATCAGTGGTTGTTGACAAGAATCTTTCGGTCAGAGTAGGTTTAACCATCTCACAGACTAAGTAGAACAGGGTACCCGACGACTCTGGAACGACAAAGCCACGGGCATGTTGACTGGTTTGTCTAAAATTGTAAGAAATTAAAAAACTAAATTAACAAACTAAAACATAATTGTCCATCAACTTTGTATTACAAGGATGCTAAAAACAAAAAAAGGTTTATGTCACCCTAAATTTACTTTACATATTTTTAGGGTGTGCTAACTTTGTTTTATAGTGATGGATTGTCAAAACCCGAAAAGAAGGATGCCCCTCAACTAAACACAAAGATATAAGATAGTCTGCAATCTTTATGATTCTATTACCCTTAGGATAAGAAGTTGAAGTATCTTTTCTTTAACAACAACACATAAAATGGTCAAGAATAGATAGTAACCTTAATTGGAAGTTTTCTTAAGTAGTTGTGACTACTAAAGTTGTAATTGACTATAAGGGTTTACCCTTATAGGAAAAGTTGAACCCCCAAAGTACGTAACATCAAATTAAACGTTTGGTTAAGGGGGTTTGCTTTTCATGAGGTTCTTTTCATAGAGGTGTCTTCAAAGTGTCTTAAAGCAAGCACTTTGGGCCTTCTACATGAAAGTGTTTCCCCTACATTATTCTTTTTATTGATCATTTTATTATTTTCCTCCTTCCTCCTTGAATTCTCACTTCGTAATATCAATGACATGATCTGAAGTAGTGAAGCATTGGGAGAGGGGACAATGTAATGGAATTCAAACTGGTGACTCAACAACAACAACATCAATCAAATGACAAAATGAAGACCTTCAACGCTACGTTAGGCAGTACTAATAGTAGCTACAACCACCAAAAAATAAATTAAAGATTAGCGATAGCCGCTCATTGAGTGTCTACAAATAGTCAAACTATCTGAAGACAAATCTATAAGCTATCATATCAAGGAAAGGGCATTGTCTTATTTAATGTTCCCTACAAGAAATTCTTTGATTATTTGTGGTTACGTTGCTACAATAGAATAAAAGCACAAGACATTATCAAAGAAGTTCATTCTGGTTTGTGCGGTACACCAATCAGATCCAAAGATAAAGATGAAATTCAAAAGATTGGGTTACTATTTGCTAGCTAGAATGACAAGTTGCATGAAGATAATCTTAAAATGTCTCCAATGTCAATTACATGTAGTGGTTATACATCAATCACCAAACATGCTGCATCTGAAATTGCTTTGTGGTTATTTGAGTGTCGGGACACAAATATAGCGGGACCCATATTTCCTCCATCTTTGAAAGGCCAATATGAATTACTTTTTGATGTAGGCAGAAGCAGTATTATTGAGAGAGGTCAAAGTGCACAGTGCCTTGCAATTCTTTAAGAATCAAATCGTCTATGGGTTTGGTGTTCCTTAAAGTAATATTTTAAATAATATTTCTTCCATCAAGAATAGGAAGATGAACAACTTTTTTGGAAAACATGAGATAGATTGGAGATACTCTATAATTTTTTATCCGAAATCAAACAGTGTAGAAGAAGCTTTCATTAAGACACATATTTGATACCTACTCCAACTGCACTCACACTCTAGGGGCACACACAAGTGTATGTGTCGTATTAGTAATATTATAATTTTTACTCTGGAATGTCGATCTTATAGGAAACGAGGGAATTAAACTTAGAAAAAATTCTAGCCTGCAGATTTCTTTCTTAGCCTAGAATTTAAGTTAGGCTAAACGCCTACAAACTAATCCTATAGTATCTAAAGCGATTGTAAAGTGTAAGTCCTATGAAAATCGTACTTAATTTAGACATTGGATTGATGAATATCAGGTTCTAAAGCTACCCTCCCTTTTAACGATGTAAGTGGAGTGCAAGAAAGGTAAACTGCGCAATTATAAATATGGCTAGTGAAAAATAGGAGCATCTCTCTTCTTTAACTTCTCTTAAGTGCATAAAAAGATTGGTTAAAATTACTTTACTTCCTTAAATCCTATTTTGAACCCATCAAAAAATATTTCTCTAACATTTGCATCTCCCTACGAGGCATATCAACCTATACCCCACAGTTCAACGTGACCGACCTAATTAATTCTATGATAGCTTTCCCTAGTTATTATGGTTCACAACACATTTTAACATTTCACTTAGTTGGAACAAAAAGTAAATGAAGATCTAAAATTTAATCATAACATTCAAAGATTAAAAGTAATTTCACAGCACTTAACACTCTTACACATCCTACTTAATCATCAGAAGGTAAAGTAAATAGTATTACTCAGAAACCATGAAGAACCTACCACAAAGCTTCATTTAAAAATAAGAGAATTACACCAAATATTGTGTATAAAGAAATACAAAAAATGAAATATACAATCACTTATGTTTTTCTCATGTACAACAACCTAAAGATGCTCCTTCAAATGTTTCCCTAGCTACTATTCTTGAAGTCTTTTCTTTTCCTCAACTCGTAAAAAAGAAGAAGAATAAAACCCTACAACAAACAGATCCTTCTCTTTACTTTACCACTTAATTCTCCTAAAATTACTCTATCTAATCCTCACTTTCATCAATCCATTCTTCCTGCTATACATAGGCATTAAATAGGCTTAAACAAAAGCATATTAACTTTCCTTAGCTGCCTGCACAACTTCTTATAATTCCCCATGTCAGGCCTGGTGAACTGCCAAAAACTACTCCAAGCATTTGTCGTCACCTAGGCATCTAGGGGATGGCGCTTAGGCTCTAGTCTCTCGGTTTGCAGAAGTAGGCTTAGGAGTCTAGGTGCCAGTATTATTGAGCCTAGGTGCTTAGTGGTCAACATCTAGGTGTCAACCTTTCATGTTGTCAGGATGAGACTAGGTGTCAGTCTTCTGCATGCTCCTTTGATCCATATAGCTATTCTCGGAACAAGTAATGCTTTTGGAATTCATCTTGGAGAACGTTAAGTTGTGTAGTATTTCTTTAAATATCATCCGTTGATTGACAACATGAGCCTTTCTCCCTAAGAATCCACAAGCTGATAAGATCCTCCTGATTAGACCTTCTCTACCACGAATGGTGACCTGACTAACAATTACGTGAATTTTTAATCTCCAAAATTTTGCCAGAAAATATGTCTCAAACTATATCTAGCGGCTAGTGTGAAAAAATGTAATGATTTATGAATTATATATTAAATTTTCACAATATGGATGCTACGCAAGTATACATTTCGTTTCAAATAATATAAGATTTTCCTTAAAAACCTAATATCGATCCCATGAGGAAATTGGTTACTCTTAAAATCAACTTATAGAATTTCTATTTAAAAAAAGGTCTATAATTATATGCTTACTAAAATTACTACTAAAGAGTTAAAAAGAAAGTAACAACTAAATGTAATAGCTTAATTAAATATAATAGTGAGTTTGGATATTATGGAAAACCTTTCCCCTTGCAAAGAGATTTTAAGCAATGTAGGATTCAAGTGATTTATGAAAAAACTGATGTATTGTGACAAATAAAAGCATACTTTATTCTTGACCCCCTCCTAGTGCTAGCAAAAAACATTGGCTAACTTAAGGCTGCTTCTTTAACATCTCGATTCTGCATCAGAACTATCTAGCCTCTGACCTCTAGATGTCCCAAAGCTTATGCCACTATAAGGGCCAAATTTCAACATCGGGGTACTGAACCTTAAGCCAAATTGATAAGAATTTATTCTGTCACTCTAGAACTAACCAATTCTAAGTCCATCAAAACTTATCTCTTTATTTATTTGCACTCCCCATTAGGTGATCGTCATGGCTCTACCTAGAATAAAATGTGGTATCCACTAGTTTGGTCAAATCATAACCCTCCTAGGTCATTATATTTCTCAATTGATTTTAACCTCACAAGTCGCTTGTTTGTAAACTAAATGAAGATTCAGTGAAAATACCATCACAATTTTTAAGAGTAAAAAGAAATCTCTAAATCATTCTCATCCCATAGGATTAAGTCTCATATGTAAGGAGAAAGAAAGGGAACTACTCTGAATTCATGGATATTAAACAAAAACAAAACATTTACATTGAAATCCAAGTCTTACAACAAAAAACATAATCACAAATACAAAGTATCTTATGTCTTCTCCCTAAGTAAACTTCTGGAGTTTTCTTTAAGCAATTTCTAAACTTTTTCACACTAAAACACACTCACACTTACACTTAAACACAAAATATGAAAATCCTAACTATCTATTGCCACCCAATTGAAGTTTTGAGACTCTAAAAGGTTTCTAAACTTGGCTAAATCCTTCTCATTTAATATAAAACAGAAAATAACTAAGGGTTGTTAACTAAGTTTCTTTCCTTAAGATGATTCAAGTCGAGCAAATTTTTTATTAGGCATCTCCTCAAGCTTTTCCTCACATATTTTCTCCTTTTGCATTTCTTTCTATCTTTCTTTTAGGATCATTTTCAATCTTTTTTTTATTTTCTTTTTTTTATATGTCATGTGAGGATTACTATATCTTGATATCCTAGAATGATTTTGAAATCCATTATCCTTCTCTTAAAGTTAAAAACATCTCTCATTTCTTTACTTTTACAAATGTGTATTAGCTTTGTAGATTTTTCATAAAGTCTCAATTCTTTCTATTCAAGTATAGATCTATGTCCCTTAATATTTCATAAAATACAATTCTCTTTACTTTAAATAGAAAAAGCATAACTCTAAACCCTTCATACTAAATATCTTAATTTTACAATTAACCTTCATTATTAAAAAACTTTTACATAGGCTTTCTACAACTTTTATAAAATCAAATATATAGTTTTCTAAAGTTAACTCTACATACCACATGTTATGTTAAAAATAATTTTGAAAAATATAATTCTTTGAGGACAAATAAAGTTTGGTTTAAACAAAATTTTCTCTTTTCCCCCAAACTTAAATTTTTTAAACTAATTTAAAGCTGGAAAAGTTTATTCAGAAAGAGAAAAAATTTTAAAATTTAAAACAGGGAATTTAGTGCAGGTACAAGTAGAAAAGACAAGTACTAAGTAGTTATAAACATAAGATTCACATGCATAACAATAAAAACATAAAATAAAAACTACTCTAGCATTTAAACTGGAGCTAAAGGAAAACAATAGAACTAATAGTTTAACAGAAACAATTACGTAAAGAAACTAAATACAAGCACACTCCAACACAAATATAACTAATCACTAACACAATAAAGTCCAAATATTCAAACACATCAAAAGAAACAAAGAAAAAAATACACTACACATCAAAATCTTCATCATCACTAGCATCATCATCACCATCTCCCAAATCTATATCCTCATCTGTCTCAGAAGGCCAATATGGTGTGAAAATGGGACGAGTAAGAAATTCCACAAAATGATCAGTATGTCATCATAGCCTCATTAGAGGCAAAATCATACTCAGCCTTCCTCAATAAAGTATCATCACTATGGTACAAGTGAGATTCAATGCCTTTTACCTTATTTTGTAAGGTTATGATATCTCTTTGCGGAATCATCATTTGTTCCATAATAGAACCTAGAGAAATAGTATCAGAATCAGGAGTAGAAGCAGAAGCTGAAGTAGAAGGTATATTAATTCCAGTCCTAAGTATAGTCCCAAACTGTCTCTCATATTTTTCCAAGTTTGTTTTCCAATGGATTTATGTGATGACAAAGTTTCTTCCCAAGTCTCATACTTCACACCAGATTCAGCACACAAGGTAGTAATAAGAGCAGGGTAGCCCAAACCTTCTGTAGTTCCTCCTTTTTAGGAAACAAGCATGTTTGTATAAATAAGGGAGCTAATGTCAATAGATTTCTTCATCTGAATATAATAGTTTGAAGTGTATTTCTCACGGGTCATCTCACGGAAATGGTTGGCAGGCAGTAATCTACTGGATATGAAATAGTGTCATGCATGAGAATGAACATTAAGTTTTGAGAAAGAAAAGTTCGCCCATCGTCCCTTTTTAATCTTCCAGAATCCATTTCCATCAGTTAAAAATCCCACAATCTCATCCAATTCATCATCAGCAGATGGAACTCAGAAAAGAAGCAGCTTGGAGCACTGTGCAACTTGTATATGTGGTTAATATGAACCAAACTAATATCCACATATGGCCCTCGTACATAAACCAAATCATCAGATTCATCTAGCAAATTAGCATAGAACTCTTGGACAACTAAAATTATAGTTAAGATAGTGAAATAACAAAAGTTTTCTAACTGTCGCTTTGCAACCAAGTATTCAATTATTCTTTCAGGACGTAAAAATTTCTGTTCTGCTATTAATTTCTTTGATTGCAGATCAGTGTACCTATCCCGTGACCTTGCACTGACAAACTTATTGGAATCAAAAGTTGCTTTTTCTTTTCCTCTCTTCATTTTAGGAGCCATGATTAATCTAAGAAAAAATTTCAAGATAAATTCTAAAAATCACAAACTATACTTCAAAAGGCTCCTAAAAACATAATCTAAACATAAATAATCATTCAACCATGGATTTCACACTATTTTCATCAAGTTTTAAAATTTTTGACCTAATCCACAATGTGGATAAAATCCATTGTCAAATCAAAATTTTTCAAAGCCAATGTGAAGATCTTACCCAAAGATGAAAAATCCAAAGTTTGGAGGCCTAACTTCAAGCCAATCAAGCACAAATTGAAACCCTAGGGGAGAAAAATGCAAAAGAAATAGAGGAAGGAGACGAACCAAGGTTGAAAATGGCAAAAATAGTGGGTCCAGACTCTTAAAATGACTCACGGGTTTGTTTGGTGCTATAGAGTCGGGCAGTGGCCCTATAGCGCCCTGCATAGCCTGGTGAATAGCGCTGTAGAGCCCAAAAGAGCCCCATTCATACCCATCCATATTTTAAAAAAGTTTTAAAATTGAAAAGGAAATAGAAAATCTAGGATGTATAAAGGTTATTCTTCAAGTTTTAACGACCACTTTTATAGTTATTGAGTTCGTTGTCTTTCTAAGGTTTTAAGTTCACAAATTCTAATATGAATACATAAGGCCAATTTTTCACAACAAAACAAAACTTTTTTTCTTATATTAATTATAGATTCAATACATATGACACAACCACATAGACATCATCAATGTTCATACAACAAAGTCAATAAAAAAAATACCAAGTCTTAATACAAATATGATAGGCACACCACATGGAATCACATAACACTAAAATAGAAATATCTATATAAAAACATCCTTTAGGACCACTCATGATTGGTGGTGATATTCTCCATTTCACTCACCAAACAATTTCGATCGTAGGAATGGTAGAAAAGAGAACAAGGAAATTCCTTTGCAAATTTATTGTTGATCCACTTGTTAGTGATATACATAGTCATTTTACTATCTTGGAAACAAGCCAAACCATTGAATTGCGGTTTCAACTGCCAATTCATATGCTCTTATTGGTGGAAAAACTTTCAAACTTTGGATGCAGAAGAGAAATCTCACCTTCATTCTTCTCAAGTTTGTCCATAAAATGCAAGATATCCATTGAAGTAGGTTCGAGCATCCTTATGTAACAACTTCTTATCTTCAAATCTCTCATTGTCATTACTCTCCATGATCTCTCTATAGTAATGAAATTCCCAATCTCAAGTTTCTTTAAAATACGTAAGAATGTTGTAGGGATACTTCAAATCCCCTCTTAGGAAGTTTTATATAAAGGAAGGAGAAAGGAAACAAAATTTTTAGCATTTTAAAGGAGTTATTCAAACTGTGGCACTATAAAATTCTATAAAACCAATATATTCAATTCTCAAAATTTCCTTCTTCCACACTTCAAATCTTTTAATATAATAATTTTTTGGTGCCAATAAAATCATATAAAACTCACAATTACTATATAGAACTCATCCAAACAACAATTCAAATCCAAATCACACTGATAGGTATGGGTTGCATCCCACAAAGTGCTTGATTTAATGTTGTCAGATGGACGTAATCAATGTTTTAATCAGGTTTGACCTAACATTAGAATCTCTTCAAATGTAGGACCCTCTTCACACATTTAAGTGTTTAATCTGTGTTCATTTACCTTAATCACTCTCCCAGTTTTTGGATCTTCAATATCAATAGCTCCATATGGATATACTCTTACCACAATAAATGGTCCTGATCACCTGAATTTAAGTTTTCCTGAAAATAATTTTAATCTTAAATTATAAAGCAACACTTCTTACCCAGGCTCAAAATGTTATTTCAGAATTTTCTGATCATGCCTAAATTTCATTTTTTCCTTTTAAATGTTGGCATTCTCATAAGCTTCATTTCTCAATTCATCAAGCACATTTAATTGCGGTAATCGCTTCTCTCCAACATCTTTCAAATTATAATTAAACTTTTTGATTGGCCAGTAAGCTTTATTTTCCAACTCAACTGGAAAGTGACATGTTTTTCCATATATGAGCCTATATGGTGTCATTCTTATAGGAGTTTTACAAGCACCTTTATAGGCCCATAAAGCATTATCAAGTCCAGCAGACCAATCAGTCCTTTTTGGATTTACCATTTTTTAAATATTCTTTTAATTTCTCGATTGGATACTTCTGTTAAACCACTGGTCTAGGGATGATAAGTTGTGGCAATACAATGTTTAATCTAAAATTCTTGAGTTAATGTTTCAATCATTCTATTCCTGAAATGACTTCCTCTATCTGTAATGATAACTCGTGGCATTCCAAACTTGTGAAAATATTCTTTCTTAAAAATTTTACTACACTTTTAGCATAATAGCGAGGTAAAGTGATTGCTTCAATCCATTTAGAAACATAATCCACAACTATTAAAATATAAATCTTTTCAAAAGATGATACAAATTGTACCATGAAATATAATCCCCAAACATTAATGATTTTAACTTCAAGAGTAAAATTTAGAGACATTTCATCTCTTCTGAAAATATTGCATATTCTCTGACATTGATCACATATTTTTATATAATTATTAACATCCCTAAATAAAGTAAGCCAATAAAATCCAGATTGTAAAATTTAAAATGTTGTTTTTATCCACTCCAAAATGTCCCTCAAATTCTGATTTATGACATTTTTATATAATTTCTTGAGTTTCTTCTAATGGTACACATCTTCAAATAATAAATTCATTACATTCTTAATATAAATAAGGGTCATCCCAAAAGTAAAATTTTGAATCATAAATAAACTTTTTAATTTGATGGTATCTAATCCGTAAGGTAAAATATTACTAACCAAGTAGTTCACTATATCAACATGCACGAAATTTGTCATTCATTAATCCCATATAACTGTTCTTCAGGAAAGTTCTCATTAATTTTATTATTTAAATCTTTTTTTATTTTCTTGTTTAAGCTTTGATAGATGATCAACTATTTGATTATTAATACCCTTCCAATACACAACTTTAAAATCAAATTCTTGCATTATAAGAACTCATCTAATTAATCATGATTTTGTATTCTTCTTCATCATTAAATACTTTTTTAGCAGAATGATCAGTATACACAATGCATTTGGTTCCAATCAGATAAGATCTAAATTTTTCAAAAGCAAACACTATAGCAAATAATTTCTTTTCAATGGTAGTGTAATTAATTTGAGTCTCATTAAGGGTTTTACTATCATAGTATATCACTTTGAAAGTTTTGTTATATCTCTATCCTAAAATAACCCCTATAGCATAATCACTAGCATCACACATTAATTCAAAAGGTTTTATACATTTAGGTGAAACAATAATAGGTGTAGTGATTAATTTCTCTTTTAATAAGTTAAAGGCATATAGACTTTCATCATTAAAAACAAAATTGGCATTGTTTTCTAAATGTTGACATAAAGGCTTGGAAATTTTTGAAAAATCTTTAATATAACGTGTATAGAAACCAGCATATTCTAGAAAACTTCTTATTCCCTTCACACTCATAGGAGGTGGCAATTCAGCAATAACTTGAATTTTTCCTAGATCAAATTCCATGGCTATTTCAGAAATTTTATGCCCGAACACTATTTTTACTGTAACAAAAAATTGACATTTTTCCCAGTTGAGAGCCAAGTTTGTTTCTTCAAAGAGTTTTATAAATCTTGTTAAACGATCTAAATTTAAATAAAAAATAGTCCCAAAGATTGAGAAATCATCGATAAAAATTTCAATTAATTTTTAATTAAATCTAAAAAAATTGACATCATACATCTTTGAAAAGTTGCATGGGCATTACATAATCCAAATAGCATTCTTCTAAAAGCAAAAGTTTTATAAGGACTAGTAAAAGTTATTTTATCTTTATCCTCAGGAGCAATAGATATTTGGTGGCATCCTGAATATCCATCCAAAAAACAAAAATAATGGTACCCTACTAGTCTATCCAACATTTGATCTAGAAAGGTAAAGAAAAATGGTCTTTTCTAGTGGTGGGCTTTAATTTTCTATAATCAATATAGATTCGTCATCCAGTAACTTGTCTTGTCCGAATTAATTCATTCCTTTCATTTTTAAGCAGAAACACTTCTCCTTTCATAAGAATACAATGAATAGGACTAACCCAAGAACTATCTGAAATTGGATAAATAATCCCAACATCCAACAACTTTAAAATTTTTTTTCTTAACTACTTTCATTATAGGATTCAATCTCCTTTGAGGATCAGTCCTAGGCTTATGGTTATCTTCCATTAGAATTCGGTGCATACAGATTGAAGAACTAACTCTTTTAATATCAGCTAATGTCCATCTGAAAACCTTTTTATGATTTTTTAATCTTTGCAATAATTTTTCTTCTTGTTCTGCAGTTAAATATGAGGATATAATAACTGATAATGTAAATGAGTTTCTCAAATATGCATACTTTATATAAGTAGATAAAACTTTTATTTCAAGTTTAGGAGGTTTTTCAATAGATGAAATCAGAGGTATATTATTTTTAGTAGTATGTAAAATTTCATAATTTTTCTGAACATAATTTGAATCCTCAATAATTATCTCATTTGATTCATCATCAAAGTCTCTTTCAATCGCATTTTCGTGTTCTTTCTCTCTTGAAATGACTTCATCTTTTTTATTCAATATGACTTCACATCTGTTTTGAATTTGAAAATAGTATTTTTTATTTATGATAACAACGAGACCAGATAAACTTCATATCTCTAATAGTTTAGATAGCTGAGCACGATGCTACAAGCGATATATCATCTAGAAAGATAAGCATATCACTTTTTGGTAGACTTAACTATTTATACTTGAATGTTTTTTACTCTATTTTGAACTGCAAATTTTATAGTTGCAATTACCTTATCAAATACACATATTATATAAGATTTAGATTAATCTTGGTTCTTAATTCCCTATAGTTAGTTACATCTTAGGCAACTGAAGTCACATAAGAAAACTCATGATTAAAATCAGAGTTTCGTCTTCAAGAATTCAACATTTAGGTTTCCATGATTGCTTTTAAAAAAATTAAAGGGAAGGACTCAATGTGGAACAATTATTTTTGGAACCCAAAGGAGTGAATAGTAGGAGATGTTAAAGATAGTAAAGAAGGTTCAGTGACATCTCAAACTAACTTATAGTTTGACTTTACATCTTTGAAAGGAAAATTATATTTAATGTTTTAGTTCTGTAAATTATTTAAACATTCGAGACTTATATTTGCATGTCAAAAGCAAATGACCCAAGAAAATAGGAGGATTTACATCATATTGAACGACTACCTCAAAATCCTAAAAAGATTTCAGGACTTATATCATATGATATACAATCATATGCAATTTTAAAAGAAAATGTGTGGATTTATGTTGTACCAGACAAACAGCTTTGAAGTTCTATGGGTATATGTTAATTATTTCTATGAAAGTTCAATTAAAACTCATTCTTATGCTTACCGTTATCCTCTTGACCACTGCCCAGAGATGATTCATCACTTGACTGTGTCGTTGTCTTGTTTCGAGAAAATGAGAGGGATGAAAGAGAACATATCTTAAGGAACTTATTATAAATATTCAATGTGTTCTTATACAATGTATTTTGAATTTGCTTTTTTTTTGCTGTTAAAAATAATTAAAGAAAATGGGGAATAATTTAATTACGTTAAGCGACATCAGTTAAGATATCATGGTTTCATCATCTCCGCATCGCTGTTAATTATGGGTTACTTAGTCTAACAAGCTATTAAACTCGTTTAGACCAGAGAGTTCTCCTTAGTAGTCGTATGCTACCTCATTCGAGGGATTTTCATAAATAAAAAAAATGAATTATTATCATGTTATTATTATTATTATATTAAAGTTTAAAAACATTACTTGTAGTTTTGAATATGTTTTGTTATAGAATTTTGAAAGGTATTGAAATTTAAAAAGTATATTTTGGTTATGTGTTATATAATTGCAATCCTAAACATATGCCCAATGTTAAACATGTTAGAAAAGCAGTAAAGAGTAACTGAGTAATAAGCATGAACAAATATGTATGGTAAAGTGTGTAGTAAAAAAGAAAAGGCCAATGCATAGTTGTCGTCTCTAATGATGCTTCAAAACAAATTACAATTATATAGTACAATTGTATATATAGATAAAAAAAAGGTTATACAAATATTTGAAATTTAAATATTGAAACTTGAGCATATATATATTTTCATAAAAGGTTTTAGTGATATGAATATAGAAAATCAGAATGGGGTATAAGAACTGAAGTTGGGGGTGGGCTCAGTTATAGATATCTCATTTGTTACAATCCCACAAGAAACCAAGACATCGAAGCCTATATTGAATAACAACCATTAGCAAAACATTTCTTAAGGTTGGGTAACTTCAAATCCCCACCAACTGTCTGAAAAGTGAACAGGTAAGCATCGTTAGCCACATGTGTCATATGTCTATATGTGATGTTATTGTAGTATTGTAATTTTCAACTTTCTAGTAACTAATGCTATAAAGAAGTGGTTCGCAAGTCATTCAGAGTTAGGTTTAGAGCTACCAACAATCTATAGAAATGAAAAGAGGAAATAGAATCAAATATTGATTTAAAAAAGAATTTAAGCTCTAAAATCATGAATGTAATTTTGCATCCTCGCTTTTACCCTATATTTTCTAACTTATAGGCTACTTTGATATTTCTTATGCATTTTTCAACAATTTTAAGTGTAGCTATCAAATTTTGAATGTTTCCACATCTTGAATTAAGATAATCACACGAAAAAGTGCATGCATACTATGCAATTCTTATATATTTACATTTCTCAACAAATTTAAGGGTTTCCATCCAATTTGGAAGCTCACAACTGGAATTAAGATAATCATATGAAAATATGATGCATACTATGCAATTCGTATATATTTACATTTCTGGCATCAAATTTTATTTTATTTAATTATTTTTTTTATTCCTATCCTCTCATTTATGCATGGAATGGTGTAATTTGCCTTTGAAATATTGTGGAAGAGTAGCAAATAAAGAATAAATTTTGGCCGTTAGATATCTAAACATATATACGAGTAAAGTGGCATGAATATGCAACAGTTGAATCGTGGGTGCTATATCTGTAAAAATATATATGATTTGAATAGTATAGATGTAAAGGGAAGAGTTTAACTGTCAGATATATAACTATGCATATATGCATGAGTGATACGGGTGGTATAAATGTTTAAGGATTTGAAAAAAAAAATGAATATATATCAACTTGCTTATTTGGTTTGGGATTGAAGTCCAAGTAATTAAAAGAGTCTGAAAAAGAAAATTTATAGTTAAATTTAAGATTTAGATATGGAAATACAAAATCTGAAATTTTTTTGTTAGAACATATGAGTTAAATTTACAAATATATGAGGATTAAGAAAATCTATAAGTTTATAATTTAAAATTGAGTGCTACAAATGTAAAAATTAGAATTAAGCAATCTCAATACTTATTTTAAAAATTTAAGCTTCATATATACATATCAATAATTATGAAATTAATCGATCTTTCAATTCGAATTTATATATTAGCTATTTAAATACTCAATGTTCTAAGAAAAATAGCAAGTATACATTTGAGACTTAGTCATTAGATATACTAACATTTAAGTATTTGAAATATGCTTAATCTATTTGAAATAGGAGTGTTATATATGTAGTATATGTGAAGTTTTGAAACATTATATACTTATTTCGAAGATTGGGTGTTGTATAGGTAAACAATTTATATATTTGTTCGTGTCTAGGGGTGTAAACGAGCCGAACACGAGCGAGCCATGCTCAGCTCGTGTTCGGCTCGTTTATATTTCGAGCTCAAAAAGTGTGTTCGTGTTTAAGTCATTTGCTTAATGAGCCGAACACGAGCTGTTCACGAACAAAGAGTACTTTTAACAACCCTAATCATGTAACCATAAGACAATAAGAGTTTGAGCAAGATTTAAAAATTATTATTTATATTAAAACATCATTTGAATATAATGTAATATTTTTTACTTTATTTTCTTAATCAATATTTTAATTGGTTATAAATCTTTGTAGCCTTGTAGTCAATTAGATTTTTTTAAAATACTACTTAATATATATATAAACTTGATGAGTAGAATTTTGAGCCAAAACAAGCCGAACACAAACGAACACATCTTAGTTCATGTTCGACTTTTTAACTTATCAAACGAAATTAATGAGCCGAACATGAGCTTCTTAACGAGTCGAACACGAGCTGTTCGCGAACAACGAGTACATTGATATCGGTTTAAAGATTAAAGAATGTCTTTCTTTTATTTTAGGAGTTGTGTATGAAAATATTTGAAAATTTCTTAGATTACGAAATTTTGTAACTTCATATTTTAGTTTAGTGTTATATAGGTGACATTCCAGAAATCTAAAATTGATACATTTAAATTAAGTGTTATATATGTAAATAATATGAAAATCTGAAAATTACATTTTTTTTATTAGGTGTTAAATATGTCAATAAATTAACTTATGCGAAATCTGTAAATATTATTTGTTTAGATTTAGGTGTTAAGTGTGTAAATACTTAAAGATTTGAAGTCTTAGGCTTGTGGATGTAATCACAGAAGTATTGAATGGTATGTATGTAAATTTTCCTAAAGAAAGAAAAAGAAAAAAAAAAAAAAACTTTAGACAAAGTTATATCATATTAAATGATGAGGATAACCAAGTTATATTAGCTATAAAGGTAAAGACAAAGAATAAGTGAGCATTTCCTTCAAGTGATAATCATGAAATCAAACTATTAGGATAGGATAATAAAGAAGAAACAACAAATTACGAATCTGTCATATTTTTATGCCATCCTCTATAACCTCCGTAATTAATGACACAATTAGACTGAAAATTCCAATACCTAATAATTTGAAATCAGAACCTGCAAGGGAAACCAAAATTCTTGCCAAATATTAAAACACTAATATCCTAATCTAAAAACAAGGAACCATAGGAAATATAAACAGAGATGGTGAAATAAAATTTTATTCCCAAATGAATCTTAAACCCTATTTCTCCCAACCACAGGGAATTTAAAGTAATCCCATAATACTGCGGGACACATGAATTTGACTCAGAACTTGTCATTTATGACTAATTTACATGCAAGAAAAACCTAAGAAAGTAAACCAAAAAGAGTGGTAAACGAAAACGCCACGAGTTGACAGCATATAGATAAAATTTTCAAGGAAAAGTAAATTCAGTAACCAAGGAATTATGCATAGCCTCTAAAAGTTCTTGTGAACAATTCTATATTAAAATCATTTTTAAAATATGTTCATAAGCTGTAGGACGCACATATGTATCTCCTTCTTCAAGTCAAACCCAAGTACATAAGTTGTACTAGAAATAAGTGCAATGTTCAGATTATGTAAAGAGAAGAACAAAAAAATGGCAGTCAAATTTCTTGATCTTAACAAATCTCGCTTCAAACAATCATAGATCGTGTTTAACAATCCTCGGATAACTTGAGATAAGTTACCGAATTCTTCATAGAAGAAGACCTACCGCCTCATAGTAAAAAAAAAAAAAACATTCTAGACCTCCATTAGCTTAAGTAACCGAAAAAAATCAATTCATAACTCAAGCCAAACAAGCAACATTTCAGAACATCAAAGAAAATATTTCTTTAAGAATCAGAAAAATAATTCCCATTGCATGAGATATTCCACAATTAAATCACAGAAGAAAGTGGAATTCTAAGAGATCTTACCGCAGAGAGAAGAAATAGTGAGAGAGGGATTCGGGGAAAAAACTTCACAAAAAAAATAATAATAATAAATAAGAAAATCGCTCCCCCAAAACTTCATTCAACGGGGGGTATTTATTGCCGGAAAAGGGAATAGGTGCTTACCAAGCAACTCACCTACGTTAAAGAGAAATGCACAGACGGCAAGAAACCGACCAAGAATAAAAAATAGGAAGGTTATCTTACGCATTTAAGCGGGAAAAAAAATCTAACGGCGAAGTAACCGGCGGCGGCAAGAGAATATCATAAGGAAAAGTTTGATTAGGTCTTGAGAGAAAGGAGGTGATCAGAGAAACGCAAGAGAGTCTGATTAGAGTTTCGAACGAAACAAACCCCATGGAGAAGGATGCAGGCATGAGTGGGGAGGGGAAGCGTAAGTTTATTTTTTTAATTAAGAAATTCCTTTTTTTCTTTTCATATTATTATTTTATTTAAATTCATCAATTTGCGCACCACTCGATCTTATTCAAAAACCTATTATTATAGGTATCATTCCCATGTAAAATCGATGCCCCGAACAAGATGACGCGATCCATTTTGATATCCGGGGTCATCCAAACAAGTTTGCCTACGATCGTACCAATTTAACTCCAATTCATGTAACATGGCAATTGAAGTTATTTGGTACGATCGGAGCCATTTAAAAAGCAAAATGCTGACCGATCTTTGCCTAAGCAACAACCAAAGTCAAGCAGACTGCTCGCGGTGGCGAGTCAACCGTCGTACGTCATGGGGTCCCCTCTTATGGCTATCAAATCCCTATGGGAACTCAACTTGAGCTTGAATACGTTGATTTTAATCGAGTAAATCAAATATTGAGGATTTGGAACAAACCATATAAAACTACAATAAGCGAAGAAATGGTTTGAATTTCTAAATATTATAGGTTTCAGTCTAGTTCTCTAGGAGTGTCAAACAACAAATCCTAAGGCTAGATCATATGCTCTGAGAGAAATGAGGACCTCATAAAAGTGAGGTCAACAACAACCCTTGAGACGTAACTAAATACGAGGGCTTCCCTATTTAAATAAATAAACACTATCTTATTCTGATAAGGTAAATAAAAAATCCTTGATTTCACAAACCCATAAATTTTGAAAGTTTTCTTCATTTGAGTGGTTAGAAATTTTAAGCTATTATTTCTATTCCTCAAGATGGTGTGTTATTCTTCAGATGACGCATTCGATCATTTAGAAAGAAATATCCTGTGTTCTTTGGTGGATATCAAACCTGCCAAAAAAAAACATCCACCAATAATAACATCAATGATGTTCACATCCACATCATATCATGATAGCATAAGAGAATACACAAAAATAATCACATTGAATGAAATCATAGCAAATATACTAGCATATCTCTAAAAATCCAACATAATAAAACCAATACAAGAAACGAAAAAGGACTAAACGAGTATGATATTCAGACAAAAAAAAAATTATTAATCTTAGCGGTCAGCATCATCATCCTCATCCTTATCATGCGCCTCATCCACGTTAGGCATAGGTGTCTTGCGAGGACGATGAGCTTTGTGAGGTAGCTCTTGAATGGTTGCCTCCATGCTCTCAACTCTAGCATCCCTAGCTTGGTAT
>NEWO01002159.1:23545-44013 GCA_003013225.1 Phalaenopsis aphrodite
TGTTCACCTTCTAAAATTAATTTTCACTAAACAAAAACAAAAATCAGAATCAAGATCAAAATCAAAATTAAAATTAAAACATCAAAATCAAATCAAATCTTCTCTGTGACCATTAGTTTCCTTGGTGGCTGATAAACCTAAAAAATATAGTATTTTTGTACACATTTTTATACTTATTTTTGAGATATTGCACTTTAATGAGAGGTATTTGTGTTTTTTTATTGTAGGTACAATCAAATGGATGAAAAATTGCTAAAAGAAGTAAAAAAGACTCAAATTTGGAGTAAAAATGAAGAAATGTGCAAAAATCAACTGGGGTGCCTAAGCGTCAGAGCATCCATGCCTAAGAATCACGTACTTTGTGCTTAAGCGCCAAAGTTAGTTACTTGAAGAAATATTAATTGGAGTGGAATTTTGAAGAGGAGTCTTAAGCAAACCTTGATAAAAATGTGGGAAATAGCCCATGGACACAAAAATTCATTCAATTAGCTTTTAAGGAGACAACTTCTAGAATATTCATTAAATGGAGACACCATTTTGAAAAGACACCAAGGCACACCATGGATTTTTATAAGAAAAGACATAGATTTTCCAAGAGAAGAGGCCAGCAACCAACTACCAAAATTTACAACCGCCACAGCCACCAACCACCTTTACTATATTTTATTTTATTTTGAGTGTTAATTTGTATTTTGAAAGAAGGAAGAGAATTCAAAGGAACTTCAAGACATTTGATGAAGAGAATTTAAGATAAGTGTTTATCTTTGTGACTACACTTAGTTTTTATTTTAGATATCTTGTTTGTGTGCATGATTTCTACTTTTAAACTCATGTGTGTTTATGTTTTCTCCATGGATTCTGAGAAGTTTTCCTTATCTTTTTCCTTAAAATGATAAGTGATTAAATGCTTAAAGGAAGTTGTATGAAGTATTAAACTTTAATGTTGGAAGAAGTTGTAATGATTCAAGACCTTACACTTCATTTACTTCTTGATTTAGCCAATTAAGATGTTAAAACTCGTTGTGAGAACATGTAAGATCTGAGATGGTATTGTCTCAGTCAACAAATGGTTGGAATCACATATAGATTTCAAGAATGAGAATGTAGTTTATGGGGTTGAGTGCAAATAAATAGAGAAATATATTTTTAAGGGTGTAGAATTAAAGGACTTTAGAGTGACAGGCTAAAGCCCTCAATTTGATTTATAGTTTTAGGTTTTGATATGAGATGTTAGCCCAGGTGGAGGGAGAAGAGGGAACTCTAGAGTGAAAGTTAGTATTTTCTCTGCCTTGCATTCTTCAAGAATATTCAAACTATAGATTAATCAATGTTCTTTATAGCATCTCTAGTAAGGGTAAATAATATTATTGCTTATATTTGGCACAATACAATTAACATACTTTCACAACTAAATTTCTATTTTTATCACCGATTCATGATAAGGAAAAAGATATTTTAATTCTATTGCCTTCATCTTGCAAGTATTTTAGTTAAGTTAATTAGTTGCTTACTTTATTTTTCAATTACCAAAAATTACAAAAAGAATCAAACTTTTATTCATATTATAACATCTTAAGTTTGAGTAAGAATATATATTGCAAAGTATTTTGTTATCTAAAACTAATCCTTCTTGTGGGTTCGATATTCGGGACTTAATCAGAAAGTTCTATATTACTTGATAACGATACATATCCTTGCGTAGTATTCCATATTCAATTATTTTAAATATAATCACATACATCACATTTTACATCTCTATATATAGAAAGTCTCGATCAAATTTTCGACCCCGTTGCGGATGATCGAGAAAAATTTTAGTAATTTGCAAAAAAAAACTTCAGAAAGAAGTTTTTGTATAACAAAATTTTTTGTAAGACTTATTTAAATTTTAAGATTTATTTTAGGAATATTGTAGTGTCATTTTTATATAAAGTTCTTGTTTGTGTGTTTTTTTATTTTATTTTATTTTATTTTATTTTATTTTATGTTATTGTGTTTTATAGTAATGTATGCATAGTTCAGGCTCTGTAGAACTTGTACCTTACGATGCTGAATTAGAAAGAACTATAAGAAAAATTAAAAAATAAAAAATTACTAAAAAATTTTAAGAAATGACAAATCAAAATAATCAAAATATTGAAGAGTTTAGACCTTTAAGGGATTATGAAAACCTTACGGTGGATGAACTTCATTGTAGTTTTCAAAAACCCGCTGTAGTGGCTAATTCATTTGAGCTTAAACATGCTATTATCCAAATGATGTCAAATAATCAGTTTGGGGGAGCACTTGAAGATCCAAATTTATATCTTATCAATTTTCTAGAATTGTGTTCTACATTTAAATATGATGGTGTATCAGATGATGCTATAAGACAAAGATTATTTTCTTTCTAACTGAGGGATAAGGCTAAGATATGGTTACATTATTTATCACCTGGATCTGTCAGAACTTGGATTGATTTAGCACAGAAATTCTTTGCTAAACATTTTCCCCCAACAAAAACTGTGAAGTTTAGAAATGAAATTACATCTTTTAGTCAATTTGAAGGGGAATCTATTTATGAAGCATGGGAACGATTTAAAAAACTCTTAAGAAAGTGTCCACACCATGCTATACCAGATTGTTTAGTACTTCAAACATTTTACAATGGATTAGCTGAATCTCTTAGATATATTATCGATATCACTGCTGGTAGTTCATTGTTGTCAAAACCATTTAATGTCGCTTATGCTTTAACAGAAGATTTGGCTACCAATAATTTTCAATGGCCTACTGAGAGGATAAATCTTAAGGAAGTAGCCAACATTCATGAAACCGATGCTTTTGCCATGTTAGCAAATCAAGTTGCTGCAATTAGACCAATTTGGAATGAAATTTTCTCAATCAATATTTATGATTGAAGAGAATTCATTAGGCCAAATGGTAGATTTTCAAGCATCATTAGAAACTTTGAATACCATAAAAAACAAGCAGACTAACCCATATTCAAATTATTAGAACCCAGGTTGGAAGAACCATCCCAACTTTAATTGGAATAATACTATGGGTGGTAATAATCAACAATGTGGGAAAAATTAAGTAAACCCATTAGGAAACTGGAACAACCAAGGGAATAGTAATTATAGACCTACTTAGCCTCTAGGTTTTAACAGTAATTCAAAATTTAAGGAGAAGAAGTTGTCTATAGAAGAAGTGGTGTTACAAATGGGAAATCAATTACAAAGTCAAGAAGCTACAATTAGAAATATTAAGAATAAACTTAGATAAATAAAAAATTTATTAAGAAATAGATTCTAAAGAACACTTCTTATTAATACAAAAGTAAATCTAAAAGACCAGAATAAAGAGCATGTAAAGCCGTTCAACATAGAAGCGAAAGAGAATTGGAAGGTAGAGTTCAAAAAGAGACTAAAGTAGAGAGACAAGGAATTGAAGAAGCCAAAGAAAATTCTTTGAAAGGTTTAGAAAGACCTATTTCTTCACTTAAAGTTGATTTGGAAAGACCACTACCACCATTTCCTTAGAGGCTTCAACAACAAAGGTTGGATAAGTAATTTTCAAAATTTATGGAAATTCTTAAGAAGCTGACAAATAATATTCTATTAGCTGAAGCCTTATAACAAATATCAAGCTATGTAATGTTTATGAAAGACATTCTTAACAAAAAAAGGATGTTGAAGATAATGAGACTGTTTCATTTAGTGAAGAGTGTAGTGCTATAATTTAGAAGAAGCTTCTTAAAAAGCTTAAAGATCATGTTAGCTTTACAATTCCATGTGCAATAGAAGAGATTTTATTGGAAAGCTTTATGTGATTTGGGATCAAGCATCAAACTTATGTTTTTATTAATATTAAAATATTGGGATTAGGAGAAATAACCCATATTACTATAACTCTAGAATTAGCAGATAGATCAATAACTTACCCTAAAAGAGTTATAGACGTCCTAGTGAAAGTGGATCAATTTATCTTTCATGTTGATTTCATTGTGCTAGAAATGAAGGAAGATAAAAAGATATCTATCTTTTTGGGGATACATTTCCTAGCCACTGGAAGAGCAATGATAGATGTCCAGAAAGGAGAATTGACTATGTGCGTCAATGATCAAACAATTACATTTGATATTTCCAAACCAATGAAGTTCCTTGCAAAAGGTAAAAATGATGAATGCTATAGAATGGATGTGATAAGATACTTAAGTGAATGTCATTTCAAACCAAATTTTGAAGAGAAATTTGAGATTAAAGAGTTAGAACACGAGCAAGAAGAGGAATTGGATAAATACGAAGTTTTATATAAGGAAGATTCAAATTATGTTCGAGAAAGTTTTGAAGTTTTGGACACAACAGAGAAAGATATATCTTTTTGTCCATCAATTGAAAAACCTCCCGAGCTTGAATTGAAGTTACTTGCTGAACATTTGAAGTATGTCTTTTTAGGTAAATCTTCTACATTACCAATTATAATTTCCTCAAAATTAACTACAGAAGAAAAAGAGAGTTTGATGAAAAAATTTAAACAGTTATAAGAAAGCTTTTGGATGGAAAATTGCTGATATAAAAGGAATCAGTTTTTTAATTTGTATGCATAGAATTCATATGTAAGAGAATTGTAAACCCAAGGCTGATCCTCAAAGGAGATTGAATCCTGCTATGAAAGAAGTTGTTAAGAAAGAAATTTTAAAGTGGTTAGATGCTGGAATTATCTACCCTTTTTCAGATAGTGCATGGGTTAGTCCAATTCACTGCGTTCCTAAGAAAGGAGGAGTGACTGTGACTTTGAATGAACATAATGAGTTAATACTAACAAGCCGAGTTACAAGATGGCAAATATGCATTGATTATAGAAAATTAAATCTCACCACAAGGAAAAATCATTTCCTACCACCCTTTCTAGATCAGATGTTGGATCGACTGGCTGGGCATAAATACTTTTATTTTCTGGATGGATATACTAGTTATCACCAAATACCAGTCCTTATTGTACATTTGCCTTTATAAGAATTCCCTTTGGTTTATGCAATGCACTTTCTATATTTAAAGATGTATGATGGCTATTTTTTGTGATTTAATTGAAAAAGGGATTGAGGTTTTTATGGATGGTTTTTTAGTTCTTGGAACATCATTTGACTTATGTTTAGAACATCTATCAAAAGTTCTTAAGCGTTGTGAAGAAACAAATTTAGTCCTTAATTGGGAAAAATTCCATTTTATTATAGCAGGAGGAATAGTTTTTGGACATCAAATTTCAGAAAATTGTATGGAAGTAGACCCTGCAAAACTCTAATTCATCACTAATTTACCTTACCCAATAAGTTTAAGTGAAATTAGGAGTTTTTCAGGATATGTTGAATTCTACAAGCGAAATATTAAAGACTTTTAAAAAAATTGCTAAGCCTCTATGCAATTTAATTGAAAAAGTTGTAATTTCTAATTTTGATGAAGAGTGCCTAAAATCTTTTGAAGTATTAAAAGAAAAATTAGTCACTGCACCAATTATTGTTAAATCAAATTGGGAAAACCCTTTTGAATTAATGTTTGATGCAAGTGATTTTGCTATTGGAGTTGTTTTAAGACAAAAGCATGATAAGATTTTCAAAGTTATCTACTATGCTAGTAGAACTCTTAATGAAGCTCAAATTAATTATACAACTGAGAAAGTGTTACTAGCAGTAGTATATGATTTTAAAAAATTTATATCATACTTGATTGGAACTAAATGTATTTTGCATACACATCATTTTGCTATTAAATATTTAATGAAAAAGAAGGATGCAAAACCTAGACTAAAATTATAGGTTCTTCTTTTGCAAGAATTTAATTTTTAAATAGTAGATAGGAATGGAGCTGAGAATCAAATTTTTAATCACCTGTCCAGACTTCAATAAGAATAACTACTCTACGTTGAAAAAGAGATTAATGAACATTTTCTAGATGAAAAATTGTTCAATATTAATGAGTGGCGTGTTCAATGGTATGCATACATTGTGAACTTCATTGTTAGTGATATTATACGCTATGGAATGACATACCAATAGAAGGGGTAATTTTTATCTGGAGCTCAGACTTATTTTTAGGATGACCCATTTTTTATAAACAATGACAGGATCTTATTATTCAAAGATGTGTGTTTTTAGAAGAAACTTATGAAATTATCCAAAAATATCATAATTTTGATTTTGGGGAACAAAAAACATGCAAAATTTTATAATCTTGATTATATTGGCCTACAATCTTTAGAGATCTTAAAGCTTATATCAAAACTTGAGATCAATGTCAATGAGTAGGCAATATTTCTAATTTTGGGGAACATTTTTCCAAGCTTTGGTCACTTGAACCCACATTGAACCCATGCATTAAATATGACCAAAACACTTTAAAGCAATCAAATTAACTCTACCTTAGCCATTGGTTAGACCCTAAGACTGAGCCAAAATCCTTCTAACCAGTTAAACTAATCTATGGACCAAAGGTCCTTTAAATTAAGGGATTTCATGCCATATTTTCTTAACCTTAGGATATTTTTGCCAAAACAAAGCCTAAACACATTAAGTTACTTTGACAAATTCCCCTGGATGCGTGAGAACCTAGCCACCTCCCCCTACGATGGCCGGTCGTTCTAGTCACCGGAGAAGCCAAATTTAAGGGCCACCCCCATATCAATTTCACCCAAATCAAACCTAGAGGCCAGCTCAGCCAAATCAAATTGTAGAGCTCATCTCCCTTCCACCTAAGCACCACAATGCACCCAAACATTTGTCCTGAGAGCCACCCCATGGCCATTTTTATAAAAACTCACCTCCACGGCCATGGGAGGTGTGCTAAAAATTTTTCAGAGAGAGCATCCCAAATCACTCACAGAGCTTTGTTGAGATCTCCACAGCCCATTCCAATCACTCCATTTCCTTGACTCCCCCTGTGTAACCCTAATTTTGAGCTTGAAAATTAGGGTAGAAAAAGGACACCCCTGAAAACTCCACCAAACTTCAATTGCTTGTGCCCACACCTTCACAACAGCAAGAGAAGACAAAGCCCCATCAAATTACCCTTTGAAATAGCCTCTACAATAGCTCTAGACCAACACCCAAAATTAGTCTTGATCAAAATCATACCTATGTCTTACACCAAGACTAGAAGCTCAATCTCTATCCTCCTTAGATCCCAACGAATGTGCTAAAAACCTCTGATTGAAGCTTCACATCTTCGAGCCAAGGTGTAAAACTTCCCTTATTACTGAGCCTATTTGAACTCTCCATTTGATTTGAGTTGATTTAATGGCATCATAATGGAATGGATATGTTCCTCTAGTCTAGACGAGCATTTTAACAAAAAATCATCTAATTTAGATAAGAAATGAGAGAGAACTTAAGGCTAGAGGATAAAAGGTTCTCGGGCTAGGCTATCGAGGACGATGACGGAGCGTCGTTCGATCGCACGTGTATCAGATGGACGGTCGAGATCAAGTCGGACAGTGCTTCGGAACATAAACCGCGGGCTGAGTCAGTGCTGAGGTGGATGGCAGTGTCTAATGGGAGCGCGCCGCATGGAGCTTCGGAGCTGTCGTAGGTTGAGGTGGCACCACTCATTTAAATAGATAAATAGGGATTTAATTAATTCAGAAAATGATCCCTAACATAAAAAATTCATATCTTGGTGTAGAAAAATCACAAAAATAAAATAAAAATACCCTCTTACTTAGTGAATAGAGGAGAACAATGTCGAAATAATTTTAAGCCAATGTGATGCATATTTTTTTTAATTAATTAAATACTCATTTGGATTCTTTGATTCTCAATGCATGTAGCAATATCACCATGACTTGAAATTTTAGCATGTTGTTGCCTTTGTCTTTAGGGAACATTCTCTGATTTTCCAAAGTCAGAGAAAGTCCCTAGATAAACAATCATATTTTTAATGTTTATATGCATTATTTGCTTAAAATAATCATGGAAACTAGCATGTTGCTTAGAAAAATCCAAGAAAATTTTGGAAGGTTTATGATGACTAGAGAGCCCTTGAAAAATTTTCTCATGAGTCAAGTCATTCGAAGCTCACCTAATCTTTACAAACCCTAAATCACCAAAACAATTATTTTTGAAAAATACAAACAAGAAAATGACTTGATTTTAGATCTCCACTAGTGTTTAGGATCCAGAGAACTCACCATAAAAACTCCAAAGTATTTTGAGTTCATTTGGTAACTTAAGTTGATTTTTAAAGATAAATAACATTTTTTAGCACTTAAATGATTTTTATAAAACAAAATATAAATAAAAGATATATAAAAACTTATTTTTTGAGCTCTCTATGATTAGGGGTATTTTCTAAAAATAAAATGATATTTAAAATAAAAACTTGATTTTTAGCCAATTTTAAATATTTAAACAATTAAAAATCCCTAAAAATCACAAAAATAATAAAACTAATGAAAATATTCTAAATTGCTTCCTAAACACTTAAGAACAATTATAATATTTTTCTGATTTTATAAATAAAGAAACTAAATTTCAAAGCTAAAAATAATTTTTAAAGGCTAAAAATGAGTTTTCACTAAAAATAATTCCAATAAATCAAATAAAACTTAGAAAAATATAAAATTTTCTTCAATGAGTTCTTTGTCCTTAGGATGATTTTTTCAGAAATATAAAACTTAATTTTCTCCATTTAAAATATTTTATATTTAATAAATACCCTAAAAATTAAAATAATTCTTAAAATTTAAATAAAATTCAAAAAATTATGAAATTTTGTCCAAAGGCTTCTCTAGTCTAAGTATACCTCCACTAAAACTTTCGAGGGATCAGGGTTTAACTTCGTCAGTTTATGAATTTTCTTTGAAAAATCCTATTTTGGCTTGCAAATAATTATATAAATTAAATTAAATTTTCAAAAATCACATTTTCTCCTCGGATATCTTAGTTGACCCATGAATGAGGGAGGATAAAAATTTTAAAGTCATTTGAATTGAATATGATAAATTATGAAGTGTTAGAGCCTTAGGGGCAAATGTGTAGTTTTGGAAATTTAGCTTAATTAACATTTAGGCTTAATTCAAGGAGGGAAATGGGTAACCTCTGATTTTAATTTGGATGTTTGAAACACAAGGGGTTAATTGGCAAGAACCAACCTCACTTTCTTAATTAAAAATATAAGTTAATAAATTTCTAATTTATTAAAATTTGGAAGTTTATTAAAATAAAATGAACCTAGGACTTAAGGGTATGACTTTTGAAGTCAATGATTAATCAATTTAATACCCTTATTTTTATTTTCAAATACAATTCAAATCATGAATCATGACCACCTAAAGCTTAACTTTTCAAAATTAATTAAGACACTCACTTAGGTCTTAAGGGCTTAGTAGTGAATTAGGCTAAATCAAGGATGATTAAAGGAGGATTAGAAAAACAAAATCAATTAAAATTAAAACATCATTCAAACACTACAAGCCCAAGTCAAAATTTGGCTAAGTGTTCCAATAACACTAAGTTGCCTCTTTAAGGGTCTTCACCCACATAATCTTTAAAGTTATATTGCAGATGATAATTACCCTATTCTTATGGAAAATTGATACATCAATGTTCATTAAGCATTAGGGTGTTTATAGGATGAATTATTAAGAAACACAAAAGGTTTAAAAGAACTCAAGATTTTCCACCAGGCAGCGAGAGAGTTGCACGAACCTGCTTCTTTCTCTAGATCTGTTGGATACCTCGGAGATCTACTAAACTTAATATATTTTTCTTGACAAAATCATATTTAATTAAACTCTTAAGGACCCACCAAGATATGACCTAGGTTTAGATGGGTCATCAAAATTTTACTCCCCTGTTCAATATAAACTGCCTTAACATGCCTTTTCAGTTTCAGGTGGTGGAACGAGAAGACTCGCTAGGTACGTTTTTATAGTTTTCAGCATTGTCTTTCTTATACTTTCATACTGTACTTTTATACTTACAAACTTGTATGCTAAACAACAATGTCACCCTGCATGAAAACTAAAGCTATTAGGACAGCCACATAACCAAAACCAAGCCCAAAACTAAAACTAAAACCAAAACCAAAACCAAAACTAAAATCAACCAAGATAAAATCCATCGCCACAACATTCAAAATATAAGACAACTCAAAATTTAATCACAAACATCACACAAAACCACAATTGTTGCAACTAAATTAAGATGTCTCCATCGGATGATCGGGAATTCCTAGGAGGAAATGAGGCTTCCCACGGTCTAAACGAAATTATGGAACTCATTAAGTTGAGTTTAGTCAGATCATTTCAACTAAGTGAATCCAATAGAAAATAGTGGTGCCAGAACGAGGGAACTGTAGGATCCTAACTGGTGTCATTCTAATCAACTTTAATATGCCCCCCATAAAATTTAAAGAACTTCAACAATAGGGCCACCTGATTTAACATCATAACTTGACACACTAGAAAACTCAAACTCGTCGCGGCAAGGAGCTTGAAGCTAGCATGGTGGGCAGCACGACCATTTTCAACAGCAGAACTTGTCTTCCCCAGCTAAACCAATCTTCCTTCCTTAGACTTAAACAACAAAGCCATAGGACTTTGAGGTTGCTTGCTTATGCAACAAAAATTCTCACCTTATCTTTAGGCCTTTGTACAACCCTGCTATACAATATAAGATCTAACTCGTCTTAGGATTCTGAGGTTGTCTTTTGTTACAACCTAAATCTTCACATCTTCCAAGCTATTTGTGTGATCGTTTCACATGAATATAAGCTTGTCAGGATGAAACACATAAATATTTCTCCTCAAAAATGAAGCCAAATCTTAGGATAACTTGGGAAGTCACCGAGGTTCCCCTCTGGATCCATGACGTCCTCTAGTTCCTCCTCCTTTAGACTTTACAACAAAATGTTCCAGATTTGAACCAATCCCCTTTCACTCCTCCTAGTCTGATCTCATTGAAAAGTCCTACCATTTGAAACTCCTTGAACATAATATTTCTTGATTTTTATCGAGAGTCTTCTTAGGTGAATTATGTCATTTAAGATGTAATTAACTATAAGGGCTTGCCCTTATAGGAAGCATGTCCAAACCCAGCTTAATATAAAACCTATTTAATTCTTTATATTAAATGGGGGAACTTGTCGGTAAATACAAATGTTTGGCAGACCAACGGATGCCATATATTCCTTAGTTTATTTGATCGAGCCTCATCCTCAAGTCTTTTGTTTATCCTATGGGATGGATACATGATTTGAGGTACAGTGCTCTTTCATTTAAATTATGAAAAATATGAGGTCAGTTTGATTTCATATTTTTTTAAAACTAAATATATATGTAAATTAAAACGTCTTGTAGGCCTCCTTAGATCTTGTAGGATACACGACCATTTCAGTTTGATTACATTCATTTATCTCATCTCAACCTCATATTGATCATTAAATTAGCATTTTTTGCCTCCTTAGATCTTGTAGGCCTCAATACTACACCAAATGATCCATATATCCACACCAAAAATCAATCCACACAAATAACCATGGGGTGCCTCCCAAAAATGGCTTAGATTAACGTCGTCAACCCGATGTATCCAATATTTTACTCTAGTTGACCCAACATCAGAACTTCTTAATATAAATGCTTTTTCTTAAAAATTTAAGGTTTCAACCTATGTTTGCTTACTTTAATTATTCTTTCAATTTTTAATCTTTAATATCCCTAATACCATACAGATAGACTTTTATTATAATAAATGGTCCCGACCACCCGAACTAAAGTTTTCCGGTAATAATTTTGATCTTGTATTATAAAATAAAACTTCTTATCCACGCTTAAAATCTATTCTTAAAATCTTTCTATCATGCTAAATTTTCTTATTTTCCTTATAAATTTTTGCGTTCTTATAAGAATCATTTCTAATTTCCTCGACGCCATTTAATTGCGATAATTGTTTCTTGCCAGCATGTTTCAAATTTCAATTAAACTCCTTAACAACCCAATAAGCTTTATGCTCCAGTTCAACTAGTAAGTGACAAACCTTTCCAAATATGAGCCTATATGATGACATTCCTATATAAGTTTTATACGCAATCGTATGAGCCCATAATGCATATCAAGTCTAGTAGACCAATCTTTCATTTTAGGATTCATAGTATTTTCTGATATTATTTTGATTTCTTGATTGAATACTTTTACTAAACCACTAGTCTGACGATGATATGTTATAGCAATTTGATATTTAATCCCATATTTCTTAGTTAATGTTTCAATTCTTAAGTTCTTAAAATGACTTTCCCTATATGTAATGATTTCTCTTGGCATTATGAATCTAGTGAGAATAATTTACTTTAAAAATTTTACAATGCTTTGAGAATCACATTGAGATAAAGAAACAAAATCAAACCATTTTAAAACATAATCTATAGCTATTTAAATATATATATATCTTTCCAAAAGATGGTATAATTGGTCCCATAAAATCTGAACCCCATAAATAAAAAATTTCAACTTCCAAAGTAAAATTTAATGGCATTTCATTTCTTTTAGAGATATTTCTTACTCTCTGAGATCTATCATGAGTTCTTACATAAATATTAATAACCTTAAATAAAGTAGGCCAATAAAATCCAGATTGTAAAAATTTAAATGATTTTTATCAATCCCAAAATGTCCCCCAAATTCAGATTCATGACAATTTTGAATAATTTCTTCGGTTTCTTCAAATGGTACACACCTTTGGATAACTTGATCCTTACATATTCTATATAAATTAGGGTCATCCACGAATTAAAATCTTGCATTTTGAATGAACTTCTTCTTTTAGTGGCATTTTAATCCTTAAGGTAAAATATGACTAACTATATAGTTAACTATATCAGCATACCACAAAACTTGCCACTCAGTAATAGCATATAGTTATTCATCATGAAAGTTTTCATTTATTTCATCATCAAAATCACTAAAATTTTCTTATTCAAGCCTTGATAAATGATCAGTAATTTGATTATAATTACCCTTCATATTCACCACTTCAATGTCAAACTCGTGCATCAGAAGGACCTATCTTATTAACATTGATTTTGCATCATTCTTTAGCTTCAAATATTTTTTAGTAGGGTGATCAGTATGCACAAAATATATAGCTACAATTAAATATATTCTAAATTTATCAAACTCATATACTATTACCAATAATTCCTTCTCAATAGTTGTATCATTAAGAGTTTTAGTGGCATAGTACACAACTTTAAAAATCTTGTCATGTTTTTATCATAATATTGTCTCAATAGCATAATCGCTTGCATTACATAATAACTCAAATGATTTTTCCTAATTAGGTGAAACAATTATAAGTGCAGTGACTACTTTTTCCTTTAATAAATGAAAGGCATTTAGGCATTCCTCGTTAAAATCAAATATTGCATCATTTTCCAAAAGATGACACAAAGGCTTGACAATTTTTGAAAAGTCTTTAATATAATGCCTGTAAACATTAGAATGTCCTAGAAACTTCTAACTCCTCTCACCGTGGTAGGAGGAGGTAGTTCAACAGTAACTTGTATTTATGTTAGATCTAATTCCATATCAATTTCAAAAATTTTATGCCTTAAAATAATTCCTCCTACAACCATAAATTGACATTTTTGCAATTGAGAACTAAATTTATTTAATCATAGCTTTTTAGAACACTTGTTAAATGATCTAAACATGAATCAACGGAGGTTCCAAAAATTGAAAAGTCATCCAAGAAAACTTCAATCCCTTATTTAGATCGCAGCAAATGGACTTCATGAAGCTTTAAGAAGTTGTAGGTGCATTGCATAAACCGAATGACATTTTTCTAAAAGCAAAATTCCCTTAAGGACTTGTGAATGTTGTCCTTTTTTGATCCTCAGGAGCTTTGAGTGTTTGTTTGTATCCATAATATCCATCCAAAAAGCAGAAATATCAATGTCGAGATAGCCTATCCAACATTTGTTCCAGAAAAGGTAAAGAAAAATGATATTTCCTTGTGGCTAGATTTAATTTTCTATTATCAATACTGATTTGCCACTAAGTGACTTGTCTTGTTGGAATTACTTCATTCTATTCATTAATAACTACACTCACTTCCCTTTTCTTAGGAACAAATTGAATCAGGCTAACCCAAGCGCTGTTAGAAATAAGATAAATAATTCAAGCATCTAACTACTTTAAAATTTTTTTCTTTACAAAATCTTTTATTATGGGATTCAATCTCCTTTGAGGATCTACTCTACTTTTATGATAATCTTTCATTAAAATTCTATGCATAAAAATTGAAGGGCTGATACCTTTAATATCTGATAATGGACATATACTTTCTTATATTTTCTTAATGTTTTCATTAGTTTTTCTTCCTAATCTTTAGTTAAGTCTGAGGATATTATAACATGTAATTTTGATGAGTCTTGTAGAAAATCACACTTTAAATGCAAAGGGAGAACCTTCATCTCAAGTTCAAGAGGTTTCCAATAGATGGAATGAGAGGTTTACTATTTTCAGTAGTGTTTAAAATCTCTTAACTTTTTTAAACGTAATTTGAATCCTCAGTGTTTATCTCAATTAATTTATCTTGAAAATCAATCTCATTCTCATCTTTCGATTCTTGTTGTTTTTTTTAGCATCACAACTCTCTTGGAAATGGTTTTCAATTATACATTCAATAGTCTCCATTCTGTAACATTTATCATCTTTTTCTTTTGTTTGATACTTCATTAACTTTAACACATTAAATGTAACTTCCTAGTCATTAACTCTCATGGTTAATTCTCCTTTTCTTACATCTATCATAGCTCATCCAGTGGCAAGGAAATGTCTCCCTAAAATGATTGATATTTCTTTATCTTCCTTCATATCTAAAATATTGGAGTCCATATAGAATATAAATTTATATATCTTCACTAGTAGATCTTCTATAACCCCTTTAAGAAAAATAATTGATCAATTAGCTAACTACAGGGTTACAGTAGTGGGTTAAATCTCTCATAAGATTAACATTATGAATATCGCTAATGGCATGAGGTTAATGCTAACTCTTAAATCATATAAAGCTTTTCCACATAATCTTTCTCCTATCTTACATATAATAGTAAAACTGCCAGAATCTTTGAAATTTTGAGGAAGCTTTTTTAATTTATTGAACTACATTCTTCACTTAGTGCAACCATTTTGTGATCTCTAAACTTCATTTTCTTATTTAAAATTTATTTCATAAATTTAAGATAACTTGGAATTTGCTCCAGTGCTTCAACAAATGGAATATTAATTTTTAGCCTTTAAAATATCTCTAAAACATAGAAATTTGTTGATCAAGCTTCTGCTCTCCAAGCCTCTAAGGAAAAGACGGTGGTTGTCTTTCTAAATTTATCTTAGTTGGAGAGGTAGGTACTTTTATCTCTTTAGGAACATTTTTTTAATGTTTTTAATTTCTTCAATTTCCCTCTCAGCTTCAATTTCTTTTTTCACTTTAGTCTCCAATTCTAAACGAATTATCAAATTGACTGCTTTAATTTTCTTTTTGTTTTTATCTTTAGGATTAACTTCTGTGTTACTAGGAAATGTCCCTTGAGGCCAATTGCTAAGTGAGTTTGCAATTTGTCCTAGTTGATTCTCAGTATGTCTTATTGCAGCACTTATACTTTGTAGTTGATTTGTACATCTATAACACCTCATCTTCTATAGAAAACTTCTTCTCCTTAATTTTTTGGTTAATTATAAAGTTAAGAGGATAAGAAGGTCTATAGTTAGTACTTCCCTAGTTGTTCTAGTTTCCTAATGGTTTTCTTAATTGTTCCCTTATTGGTGATTTAATAAAGTTTAGATCTTCAGATGGTGTTCCCTCAAACTAAGTATTTTGTACCATTTGGATAATAATATGTTTTAGTTTAAATGAGTTAGCTGCTACAGGAGCGATTTGTATGCTCAGATGAATTTCATTTGTTATAGGGTTTATATAGTCCCTTAAGGGATTTGTACATGATGTTCATCTGCAACAGTTTGTTTATCAATATCTTTAAGTTTTTTAGGAAACCTTTTTTAAATTATTACACTACATTCTTCACTAAGTGCCACATTCTCATGATCTAAAAAATTATGTTTTTTATTTAAAGCTTCTTTCATAAATTCGGCATAACTTGACATATGTTCCAAAGCCTCATCAAGTGGGTTATTAATTGTATGCTTTATGAGGATTTCAAAAAAATCTTGAAATTTGTTGAACTAATTTTTGTTGCTTAAGTCTTTGGTGAAAAGGTTGTGGGGGTCTTTCTAAATTAATCTTAGTTGGAGAGTTAGGTATTTCTACTTCCTTAGGAATAAATTCTTCAGGTTTCTCAATTTCTTTAACTTCTCTCTCAACTTCAATCTCTTTTTGAACTCCAACATTTAATTCATTTCCACTTCTTAGTTGGATCGCTTTAACTTGCTCTGGCTTTTTACTTTTATCTTTATGATTGATCTGTACATTATTAGGAAGTGTTCCCTGAAGCATACTGCTAAGTGCATTACCAAATTGTCTTAGTTGATTCCCCATATTTCTAATTGCAGCACTTTGACTTTGTAAATGATTACCCTCTACAACACTGCTTCTTATTTAGACAACCTCTTCTCCTTAACTTATTGATTAAATCCATAAGGATAAGTAGGTCTAAAGTTAGCACTACCCCTGGTTGTTCTAATTTCCTAATGGGTTTACTTGAGCATTTCCCCATTGTTCACTTACACCACTAGGATTGTTGTTCTAATTGAAGTTAGGATGGTTTTTCAAACCTGGGTTGTAATAATTATAAAATGGCTTATTGGGATCTATTGATAGCAATTATAGTTTCCAATGAAGTATGAGAATCAATCATTTGTCCTAAGAAATTTTCTTCAATGATTTGGGACTTCATTCCAATTTAGTCTATCTTCTTAGATAATGCAACAACTTGACATGCAATCATTGAAATAACATCATTATCATGAATACTAGCTACTTTCTTAGGATTTACTTTATCAGAGAGCCACTGAAAATTATTTATAGTCATTTCTTCAATTAATGAATATGCTTCATCAAAGGGTTAAGATATTAATGAACCTCCAACAGCAGCATCTTTAATAGATCTAAGGGATCCTACTAACCCATTATAAAAAGTTTGAAAGATTAACTAGGCTGCTAAAGCATGATGTGGACATTTTCTAAGGAGTTCCTTAAATCTTTCCAAAGCTTCATATATAGACTCTCCTTCATATTAAGTAAAAAAAGTAGTATCACTTCAAAGCTTCACACTTTTTTATGGAAAATACTTAGCCAAAAATTTTTGAGCTAAATCTCCCCGAGTTCTAATAGATCAAGATGCTAATGAATATAAGCACATCTTAGTTTTATGCCCTAATGAAAAAAGAAAGATTCTAAGTCTAACGACATCATTTGATACCCCATCAAATTTGAATGTAACATACAATTCTAACAAACTAGATAAATGTAAATTTAGATCCTCAGATGGTGTTCCTCCTAACTGATTATTTTGTACCATTTGTATAATCGAAGGTTTATGTTCAAATGAGTTAGCCTCTACAGTAGGAGTTTGAATACTTAAGGTTTGCATAATCCCTTAAATGTATTTTTAAATTATGATGTTTATTTTCAGCAGTTTGAATTTCAATACTATTTTGCGATGTGTTTGTCATTTCTTGAGAGTTATGAAGTCTTCCTTGTTTTTGAATTTTTTTAATAGTTCGTTCTAATTCAGAATCGTAAGGAACTAAATTTTCAGATTCAGAACTACGCATTATTTAAAATAAAATAACACACCAAAATAAAATAGCACACCAAAAATGAAAATATTTTTTTTTAATATTTTGAATTTAAAAATTTTTTTTTTTTTTTCTGTTTTCAATTTTTTTAAAAATTTTTAATTTTTTTTGAATCTACAATTCAAATAAAATTGTAAGTCAAAAAGTTCTGTCGTACTCCCTTGCAATGACACAAAAAACTTTACCATATCTGCAATTACTTGTATTTTTAATCTCCTTAATTATGTCAAAAAATATGTCTCAAAATATATATAGCAGCTATTATGAGCAAATGTAATGATTTATAAATTATATAATAAATTTTAACACTAGGGGTACTACGCAAGTATATGTATCATTTAAATTAATTTATGATTTTTCTTAAAAACCCCAATATTGATCCCACGAGGAATACAGTAACTCTTAAAATCAACTTTTAGAAATTTTTTTAAATTGCAAATTAAAAAGATAAATGATTTAAAATTATATACTTACTAAAAATCACAACAAGAAAAGTTAAAAAGAATGTAGCAACTAAATGTAACAGCTTAACAAAATATAACAACGAGTTTGGATATTATGGAAAACTTTTTCCTTTGCAAAAAGATTTAATCTATGTAGAATTCAAAAGATTTAAGTAAAAGTTCAGGTTTTGTGACCAATAGAAGCATACATGATTCTTTAACCCTCACAGTGCTTGCGAAGAACTTTAGCTAACTTAAGGCCAATTCCTTAACATCTTGATTCCACATTAGTGTATCTAGCCTCTCACCTCTAGATGCCCCTAGCTTATGCCACCATGTTGGTCGAACCTCAGTGTCATGGTACTAAACTTTAAGATAAATTGATAAGAATCTAGTCTATTACTCTAGATCTAACTAAGGCTCCATTTGAGGCATCTTAAAAGTGCGGCTCCTTTATGTTTGGTTCGCGTATTCCCTTAGCATTTTTAAAATTGCATATTAATGTTTTTAATAAACACGGGATGCGGGATCGACCTTGAGTCCCGCGTTCGCTCGGGATTTTTTACTTTGCTGCCCTTGACCTCAAAAGAATGCACCAACAGGTGTTTCTGATAGGAGTGGAGCGCAAGGATGAAGATGGGAATTTTGGTGGTCTATGTTAGCAGTGATCCCGTCGTTCCCTCCCAAGGTAAGCTGTGATCCCGTCGTTCCCTTCCCAGGTAAGCCGCGATCCCGTCGTTCCCTTCCCACGTAAGCTGGTTTCTCGTTGTTCCCTCCCCAGGTAGTCGCAATCCCGTCGTTCGCTTCCCAAGTACCGGCGGAGACGATCCAGGACCGGCCTGGTAAGGTGGATACGGATATCAGAGCAAAGAACGATCTGTATCGATTTTTTTTGAAGTAAAAATATATCGTCTTCTTCCCTTCAATAATTCTGTGAGTCATTAATCGTTATTATTATTTTTTTGGACTAAACATCCTTACATTGATTTGGCTCAATTTATTTTGGTTTCTTCTTCCCGTTATTTGTTTTTTTTCTCCCTGCATAAGTGTTATTATGCAGGCCACTTTATTTGGTAGTCTGTGTAATGACAAAGGAGCCATTAAATTTAAATGACGTATGAGTTTTTGAATGAACAACGACTGCCTTCAGAATTGATGAGAAAGGGTAAAATTTAAGGCTAGTTAATTTGGTTAAGGTAAGAGAGACCTTCAGACTGGAACTATTTTAGGACATTAAATAAGTCTGGAGCCATATGAAATTTTAATTTATTTTTGCACAAGGAAATATGAGGCGGGAGTTTGGAGTCATATGAAATTAACTATTTTGCTAGTTAATTTGGTTTCTTCTTCCCTTTTTAAAGTTTTTTAAACTTAAGTCTCACATTTACTCTATTCAACACATAACAAACAATGTTGCTTCAACACAAAAGTATTTAAAAAGCTTGTATCCATTTAACATTGAACTAGTAGCTTGTATAACAGTTCTAATATTTTCTTAGCTACCCTATACTATTGTGGTGTCCTGAGGGTTGAAAATTTTTGAAATATGCTAGTCTCCTTACAAAATATTTCAAACTTCTCATTTTTAAATTTTCCACTTTGATCACAATGAATAGTTGTAATATTATAAACAATTTTTTGCCCATACAACAAATATTTTAAAAATAGCATATGATTTACATTTATATCTTAGTAATTTCACCCATTAAATTCATGCTAATTCGTCTACATTTAGATGTCTATAAGAATTTTTTTTCTAAGTTAGTGGTGTTTAGTGATCCAAATGGACCCATACATAAAATAAGTAAGGGTTTAATTGTGACTAAATTATTAGTAGAATGGAAGGATGATCTAACATGATTTCCATGATAACAAACATAACATTTTTGGGCTTTTATAAATTCTAGTTTAGGTATCTCTATTACTAAAGTAGATTATTTAATTTTCTAAGGGTGTTCATACTAAAATAACATAGTTTCTGCAACAACCAAGATTCATCAAAACTGAATTTGAGTCAACAAAATTTTTAGATCTTCTCACATTTTTGAAATTAATCACATAAACATTACTAATATGAATACCACAAATTGCCTTCTATAAATTATTTTCAGCAAGTCACTTTTTATTCCCTTCTAGGTTTTAGTGTCAAGTATTTACTTATATCACCAGTCACATGCCCAAAGCACCTGTTATAAAAAGAATACATGAGTTCACTAGTCCTATTTTGAAGGCATCCTT
>NEWO01002160.1:19244-37702 GCA_003013225.1 Phalaenopsis aphrodite
ACATAATATATTCTAAAGAACTTGCTGGAAATTAAACACATAAATACAAAAATTGAAAAATAAAAAATGAAAATACTACAGATTCAATAAGCTAAAACTGAAAAATACTAAAACTAAAATTAAAAAGTAAATAGTCTACAATTACTATTACAAACTATAAGTCCATAACACAACATAAAAAGTTTTTTGCTACAACAAGTTTTTCAAATAAAAGTACACCAAAATACAAACACAAACACATCAAATAACTAAACAAGACTCATAAAATATCAATATTCATCTCCTTCCACTCCATCATCATCATCATCTTCTTCTTCTTCTTCTCTTGCTTCTTCATCATGAATGGGAGCATATGGGACAAAGTTGGGGCAAACATGAAAGGTCACATTAGGTTCACCCATGAAGCGTCTAACCATAACACTTTGAAAATCTATATCATGTTGAACTCTCCTCTGCTGATATTCATCATTATGTGCATTCCTTGCATCTATCTCTCTCAACTGAGTTTGTATATTAATAATATCATATTGTTGAATCATAAGCTGGTCCATAACACCTTCCAAAGATGCAGCACTAAAAGTAGATGTTGCTGCAGCAGATGTTGAAGGCCTATCCCTTCTTCCACTTCTATACTCAACAAATGATTATAATCTCTGAATCATGCGTTTCCCAATTGGATTTTGAGGTTGTAATCTTTCTTCATTTCTTTGGGATTCAACTCCTGATTGTTCTCTTAAAGTGAAAATAAGGGCAGGATATCCCAAGCCTCCAGAAGTAGCACTACCACCAATACTCTGAGCGTGATGAACTATAAGTGCACCAACGTCTATTGCCTTAATATTCTGAATTTAATAGTTCAACACAACTCGATTCTTTGTAACATCAGTAAGATGATTTGTAGGTAAAAGTCTGGCAGAGATGAAATGGTGCCATATTTTCTTACTGAATAGTTAATATGGAAGCAGGGAAGTTAACTATCTTGTTATCTTTTATCTTCCACTCTGCTTTTTCATTAATCAAAAAAGAAATAACTTCCAATGATGAATCAGTGATAGAAAAGTGGCATATTCATCTTGGAAGACATTTTTAAGCTCATAAAATGCATTGATCCTTTTAGAGGTAAACTCGACTTGTGTATCTCTAACCAAAATGTGATCTTTTGCAATGAATCTTAAGTTTCCATAAAACTCCTATACCATAAAGACGACTACCACAATAGTGAAGTAGAAGAATCGATCCCAATTTCTAGCGTGAATCAACCTCTCATCCTCGCCTCACGGGTTTGCAAACGCCTGCTCTTGGATCATTCTTTTGTTCTCAAATAAGATATTATAACTATGTTGGAATTTAAAACTAACAAATTGTTGAGCATCAAAGTTATCGGTCGGCCTTCCTCGCTTAACTTGGGGAGCCATTGAAAATTCTATGAAAATCTAAATAAATTACTAAATCAAAAATCTAACTCCCTAAGCAAGATTATTTGGAAAGAAACTTTTCACCAAGAGTTTCCATCAAGCGCTTTCATAAAAAATCTTATTTTTCGGATCTCCCAAAATCCATGGTGAAAATAAAAAATTTCTAAGTTAAAGTGAAGCTCTTACAAAGAGAAACTGAAATCTATCATTTTGATCCTCCAAATCTGCTCTTTAGCCCGCAATGTAATGCCCTAGATCAAGGTCTTGAGGTAGAAGATGGCTTAAGCGAAAAAAAATGGAGGCTGTCCAAGCAATTTCATGATATTCTAGGCAATATAGCATGTTCAAACATTTGATGCATCATGCGCTAATCTAGCGCATCATGTGCCAAGGCTCTCTAAGTTGGTGCATCATGCGCTAGAGCGTATTTTTGCCAAATTCAGTTTTTATGAAAATTTGCTCCATACCGCTTTACATCAATCTCTATTTGACTCAAATAAACCTTTTTAAGCATAATTAAACATCAAACTAACACTAAATTTTCACAAACAATACAGAACTCATACTTATATACAAAATCTGAGTTATTACAAACTAACATTTTTCAAGCCAACACATAGCAAATTCAGTGTTTTAAAGCAAACCAACATCCTAAACACTAAAATATAAACATCAAAATTCACAGTAAATAATATAAATAGTGTAAAAACTTAAAGTAAAGAAATCCAACATAAAAAACTATAACAAACAATACTAGACAAAATGTTCCGTGCTTAATTCTACTTCACTCATCTTCATCACTCTCTTTCTCTTGGTGATCTCCCATTGTCTGGTAGTGTACAAATAGATATTAGAAGGGAGTAAATGGAAATTCATTAGGTGCATTTTCCATCTCAATCATTGCATTCTTCTTGAACATACATACCAAATCATCTTCAATATGCCCTGTATGTTCAAAATTTTCCTTAAGTCTCCAATCCAGGTTATCCAACATTTCCAAAATATTCTCAATTGCATGCATAAGATTATGCACCTCTTTCTCTATCCTTTTAATTCTTTTAAAAAGTGCACTCAAGTAGTAGTAGGGCTGAATAGGTGATGAATTCTGAGATCCTTGATCCATTAGTACATCCATAACATTTTCATCTCCCATTCCAATGCAACTATAGTAGACTTCATGATCCATTGGCTTCCAAGGCAGTAGGAATTTCTCCCAACTTTCATAAGGTACTTGCGATTGACTGCAGAGTTGAAAAATAGTAGATGGGTGTCTCGATCCAGTTGCAGATCCATTTAACATCAAACCCAAAACAAATTTTACAATTATGACTCCAATATCAACATGTTTCCTAGTTTGAATACAGTAATTCAGACATTGATTCTCGAAGGAGTGAACTGCACAAACTTGCCTCACACATAAATCATTCATTGGTTGATCCCTTGAAGATTTGCATAAAATTCTTTCACCACCGGGATGACTACATCGACAGTAGTGTAGCAAAGCACTTCCCAACGCCTTTGCTCAATAACTTCTTTGACTCGAGTATTCGGTGTGTTGAATCCTTGATGCACAAATCTCCTCTCTTTGATAAGCCTCTTCTTCATTATAACTCAATCATGCAACTTTTGTGAGCCGAAACTGATGAAATTTCTTTGGTTAAAAATTTTGAATCTAGTGGAGTTTCTAGAGTAGGAAGCCATGGGAATTGAAAATTAGTGACTCTTCCCTCGTCTTTCTCCCTAAAATATGTCTTGGAGTCAGTTTTTAGGAGTTATTTGAAGGTTTCCCTGCCAAAAACTTCCATTCAACACATTTTAATAATTTTCGTTTTCACGGCGCATCATGCACCAGCTCTCTGGAATTCGGCGCATCATGCACCAGTTCCAAAATTTATCCGTTTCGATTTTTGTCAAATAAATTCTCAGACTTTTCACAACATTAGACAACTAAATATGTTTCTAAACATTTTTCTTAAATACACAGATTATATAAAAAGATAAATATAAACATGCATATGAAATTTTAAACAAAAACTCAAAAATTAAAGTAAACAATGATATATATGGGTTCCCTCCCACAAAACACTTGGTTTAATGTCGTCAGCCCGACATTCCCAGTCTCATTTTGGGTGATCCAACAAGATAATCTCTTGAAATTTTGGTTTATGACCATCAAAATAAAGTTTCAATACGTGCCCATGTACTTTAAATATGTTTCCAATCATCAGATCTTCAATATTGACTACTTCATAGGGATAAACTTTTATAACTTTGAATGACCCTTTTCACCTAGACTTCAATTTTTTAGGAAATAATTTCAATCTTGAAATATATAACAAAACTACCGGTTGTCACTTTAGAGGTCCCACTACTCCCTCCCCTGAGGGCTAACATGCTCGCATTAGTTTCCAATCAACTGAACCAAATTGGGGATTCTAATCTGTTACCTTAAAATATTCCAATTCTACATCCAATGAAGTATATTTCCCTATTTATTTGCACCCAATCCCATAGATGAAATACTCTCCATGAAATTAAATGTGATTCTCCCTTTATTGTAGAAATCATATCCACTTTTCAAAATATATAATTCTCAACACATTTTAACAATTCCATTGGCCATATCAAAAAGTAAAAGAAGATCAGAGTTCAAATCATCACAAATTATTGACATTTAAAACTATTGAAAACAAAATCAAATTTTCACAAAGCCATTTTTTCAAAGTAGGGAGAAGGATAAAGAAGACTACTCAGAATTTGTGAGAATGATACGATAAAACACAGATTTCATATATAAAAACAAGTTTACACACAAAAGAAATGAAAAGTACAACTTAACTCACAATCCTTCCAAAGCAAATCCTTAGAAGTTCTCTCCAAGCCTTTCCCTTTTTACAATCTCTCCAAATTCTCTCTTAGAAATGTAATGAAGAAGAAATCTCTCACCTTCCGTTTCCTCTTACAACCCTAGATGAAAATCCCCTCCTTTTTCTCTCTCTAACTCACACATATCCTCTCTCTCTAACTTTTTGTCCCCCCTTCCAAGTTCCTTCAAAATTTCCTTTTTGTTGGCAGCCTCTCCTCTATGAAAAGAGTCTCAATTCCCTCCAAAATTCAATAGTCAAAACTTTGTATTTCAAAAGATATGCCTCCTTGATCCAAGAGTCAAATCTCTTCAAATTGGAACCTTCCAAAGTGTCTATCTGTTCTTCCACTTCTAGACTTAACAAATGATTCTATTCTATGAATCATGTGTTTCTTAATCGGATTCTGAGGCTGTAATCTTTCTTCATTTCTATGGGATTCGACTCCTGATTGTTCACATAAAGTGAAAATCATGACACGATATCTCAAGCCTCCAGTAGTAGCACTATCATCAGTCCTCCGAGCGTGATGAATAATAAGTGCACCAACGTCTATTGCCTTCATATTTTGAATGCAATACTTTAGCACAGCTCGATCTTTTGTAAAATCAACAAGATGATTTGTAGGTAAAAGTATGGCATAGATGAAAAGGTGTCATATTTTTGACTGAATAGTTAACATGGAAGCATGATAGTTAACTATCTTGTTATTCTTTATCTTCCACTCTCCTCTTCCATTAGTTAAAAAGGCAATAACTTCTTCTAATGATTAATCAGTGATAGAAAAAGTGGTATATTCAGCATGGAAGACATTTCTAAGCCCATAAAATGCATTGATCCTTTTGAGAGGTAAACTCGACTTGCTTACCTCTCACCAAAAAGCGATCTTCCGCAGTGAATCTTAAGTTTGCATAAAACTCCCGGACCATAAAGACGATTTCCACAGTAGTGAAGTAGTAGAATCACTCCCAATTTTTGGCGCGAATCAACCTCTCGACCTCGCTTGCTGGGTTTGCAAACGCTCACTCTTGGATCATTCTTTTGTTCTCAAATAAGATATTGTAACTATGTTGGACTTTAAAACTAACAAATCATTGAGCATCAAAGTCATCAGTCAGTCTTCCTTGATTAACTCGTGGAGCCATCATAAATTATATGAAAATCCTAATAAATTCCAAATAAATTACTAAATAAAAAATCCAACTCCCTGAGCAAGATTATTTGGTAAGAAACTTTTCATTATGAGTTTCCTTCAAGCACTTTCATCAAAAATCCTATTTTTCACATCTCCCAAAATCCATCGTGAAAATAAAAAATTTCTAAGTTAAAGTGAAGCTCTTACCAAGAGAAAATGAAATTGATGATTTTTAGCCTCCGAATCTTTCTCTTTAGCCTGCAATGTGATGCCCTAGATCAATGTCTTGAAGTAGAAGAAGACTCAAGCGACAAAAATGGAGGTTGTCCATGCAATTTTGTGGTTTTCTAGGCAACATAGCGTGTTCAGACATTTGGCACATCATGAGTCAATCCAGCACATCATGCGTTAAGGCTCTATAAGTTGGCACGTCATGTGCCAATTTGGTGCATCATGCACCAGTGTATTTTTTCCCGATTTCAGTTTTTTTGGAAATCTACTTTGTACCGCTTTACATCAACCTCTACTTGCCTCAAATAAACCTTTATAAGCATAATTAAACATCAAAGTAACACTACATTTTAACAAACAACACAAAACTCATATTTATATACAAAATCCGAGTTAATACAAACTAACAATTTTAAAGCTAACACATAACAAATTCAGTGTTTTAAAGCAAACCAACATCCTAAACACTGAAATCTAAACATTAAAATTCACAGCAAATAACATAAATAGTGCAACAACTTAAAGTAAAGCAATCCAACATAACAAACTATAACAAACAATAATAGACAAAACATTCCATGCTTAATTCAACTTCACTCATCTTTGTCACTCTCGTTCTTTTGAAGATCTCCCTTAGACTGGTCTTGTAGATACACATTGTAGAAGGAACTAAATGGAAATTCATCAGTTTCATTTTCCTTCTCAATCAATACATTCCTCTTGAACATATGTACCAAACCATCTTCAATACACCCTGTATGTTCAAAATGTTCCTTAAGTCTCGAATTGCATTTCCGAAATACACCCTGTATGTTCATCCAACATTTCCGAAATATTCTCAATTGTATGCATAAGATTATGCACCTCTTTCTCTATCTTTTTAATTCTTTTTTAAAGTTCACTCGAGTTGTAGTAGGGCTGAATAGGTGATGAATTTTTAGATCCTTGATCAATTAGTACATCCATAAAAATTTCATCTCTCATTCCAATGCAACTGCAGTAGAATTCAGGATCCATCGGCTTCCAAGGCAGTAGGACTTTCTCCCAACTTTTGTAAGGTATTTGTAATTGACTGCTGAGTTCGAAAATAGTAGGTGGGTGTCCTAATCCAGTTGCAGATCCATTTACAATCAAACCCAAAACAGATTTTACAATTATGGCTCCAATATTAATAGGTTTCCTAGTTTAAATACAATAATTCAGAATGGCACTCTCCTTTGCGACCTTACTTATTTTCATAGTATGCAGCAATTTTGAGGAACTGAAGAAATGTCATGCCTTTGAAGTAGGATTTAATAATGCTAAAGAAGAAACTCACATTCCCATTATCTTGAGCTTCCCAATTAGCATCTTCATCCGCAAGGTAATGGTAGAGTTCATTCATGTTGTCTCTTGTAGGGGTAAAACTTGCATAGTGGAAGACAGACACATTCTCAATCATAAACATTTCATGATTCTCGAAGGAGTGAACTGCACAAACCTGCCTCGCACATAAATCATTCTTTGGTTGATCCCTTGAAAATTTGCATAAAATTATTTCACCACAGTGAAGGCTACAGCAGCAGTAGTGTAACAAAGCACTTCCCAACGCCTATGCACAGTAACTTCCCTTGATTCGATGTATTTCCCTAAGAGATGCATTCTTTCACAATAATTTTCATCCACGGTGGTTGTAACCACCTACTTAGCCAATAGGTGCCTAAAAAATCTCTTCAAAATTTGTAAAAACTGAATTTACTCATCCAATAACTGCCACTGGTGCTTAGGTACGGCCTTCTCTGTTTATTCGGCACTTAAGCGTCAAATCTGACACTTAGGCGCCAAAACACTTTTGCACATTTTTCACCTATTTGCTCCAAATTTGGTCCTTTTTCACTCCTTTAAGCATTTTTCACCTTTTTACCTGTACCTGAAAGAAAAATATTAAAATACATTCCATTAAAGTGTAATATCTCAAAAATAGGTATAAAAATTTGTCTAAAAATACTATATATTTTAGGCTTATCACCAGCCAAGTTCTGCACTTGGCGATTAGGTGTCAAATTCTGACGCCTAAGCGCCAATTCAGCTGGTTTGACACTTTTCTTCTATTTATCCCATTTTTTGCTCCTTTTTGATGTATTTTTTCTCCTTTTTGATGTAATTTTCTCCTTTTTTATTATTAAACCCTTTTTCTTATACCCGCAACCAAAAACATAAAAATATATTTCATTGAAGCATAATATCCTCAAAAATTGAACATAAAATTTGCATGAAAATAGGTAATTTTAAGTTGGATTGTTGGCATCAATTTTTTATGCCACGAATGTAGGGTGTCCACCTGCACGACTCAAGATTGTTTGCAGCTTGCCCGTAACATCCGGTAGTTCTTACACTCACCCGAGACCTTTTTTGCACGTGTCGAGGGGCACGTAGCCCTGGTCATTCTGCTCGGCTTTGGCTTTCTCTTAGAAAAAGGTCTGTTGGCGTTTGGCACATCAAACGACTTCAATCGACTCGAAAAACATTATTCGTCGTGTTGTGTGTGAAATTGGCTCGAATTGGCCCGATCGTCAACAAAGTTGTCCAAATGACCCCGGTAAACAAAACGAACCGCATAAGTGTGTCTGGAACGTCGATATTACTTGGGAAGAACATCCATTTTGCTACAGCTTCATGAGCGGGATAAAAATGCTCAAATTGTCCATTTAGCCCGATCGTCGAAAAAGGAGATTTGAACGACCTCAGACGATGAAATGAATCACACCAGTGCATCTGAAACATCAATTTTACCTAGGTGAGATGTCTGTTTGACTATGAGGACATGTACATGCTAAAAATATGCATATGATAATTTTAATAATAGTAATATTATTATTATTATAAAATAATATTATATTATCCTTATTTAAATCTCACACACCCTCTCTCCTCACTCGGCTCTATTGCACAGAAAACCTTTGCCATCGCAATTTTGCAAAGCACTAGCCATCGCACCTTGCTCTGATTGGCAAGCCTCGCTGGTGCACGCTGACAGCCGGCAGCTTGCCTCCTTCCCCGACGCCGGTAAGTCGCCCAGTTCCCCTTTCTTCCTCTTTGCCGAGAGTTCCTCACCGCCGATCTCCTCCATCGTGCTTTTCCAACGGGCTGACTCCCTCACAGGTGAGCCCTCCGCCTAGCCGGAAACTCATCCAGCCGCCAAATCTCCCTACCTGCCGGCCAAATCTGCTCCAGGCATCGTTCCTCTCCTACCTGCATTGCAAAGACAGGCCCTCTCGCCGGTTTCCATCTTGTTCAGCTGCCTCGCGGCCCTATCTTCTCATCGGCGGTGTCCCGCCGGCCTCCTTTGGCTTGAAACTTGCTGTAGACACCTTCATTGTTGTTGTTGAGTTCTCACAGATAGTTGGCTCTTCCTGCTTTGCGTAAGATTTGGGGCAGGCCGCTTCTTTGCTTTTCGGCGGTGATCTCACCGCACCTTGGTACCTCCAGTGCTCCTTCGCCGCCCTCCCCACCGGCAAGCAACTCCGAGGTGTTCCTTGTCTCGATTTGATATCTTCCTAGCTGAGCTACTCTTTCCTCTCGCTGGTCGACATGCTTGCATGTTCTAGGCTTGATCACCTCGTCCCCTTACCACTTGCGACCTTACAGCCTTCCCATCGCCGTTGAGGTGGCGAAAACGTTGCAACATTTAGAGGTCCGTCCAACCTCTTATCGTGAAGGTATATTTTTGGTGGCATATTTTTATATGATAAATTATATTTTTTTGGGTACTTTTCATACCTCATGACCTCCTACCCTCATTGGGTCTTTTTTTATTCTTTGTATTTTTTTATGAGATACACTGGAGCACGAATTGGACGTTGACGACTTGGAGCAAGCAAAGAAAACGCGTCTGCAACCATCACGGTGGTGAGATTCCCTACCTCCTAGCCAACCTTAAGAATAGTGGAGTCAGGCATGTGGGTTCGATTGCCCACACGGAGTGCGTGCACCGGCGTTGGTTGGCGCGACGACGTGCCTGCGTGATGGATCATTAGATTTTCTAGAGCTAGCCTTTAGGTTAGGATTTTCTGTGCATGACCAAACACCCCCGTAGAGCCGAGTGTCTCCCCTTTTGTTGTGAGCCTTAGTACAAGTCCCAATGGGTCGGAGTCCCTCACTCCCCTTGCTTTGGATTCCCCAACATTACTTGAAGAATTTGGGAGGTAGGACTTGGCAAAGTGAGAGAAGCTTTCTATCTGGCTCGCTTTGCAAAGTCTCGAGGAGTTTGCAAAATAGGAAAAGCTTTGTAGCTATCCTATTTCGCGATGCCGTGGAGAGTTTCTCCCTTGGAGATCCGGGGAGAAACTCCTCATATTTCCTCACCAGAGAAAAAAGTGGAGGTTCCGCACATCCAAGAGTCTAGACCTTTGGTTCCCTTGTGAGGTCATTAATACAAGTGTGGCTCGTTATCATATGTGGTTATTTGCACCTCATAGTTTGCATGTGAATGTCTTGCGAGTTACCCATTGTATGTCATACATCACACCGACACTTGCATTTGCACCTTGCACCTTGCATTTGCACATTGCACCTTGCATTTGCACATTGCACTTGCACTTATATCTTGTATCTCCCATCTGAACTTGCGCTGACACTACTTTTGCCTCAGTCATCCCGAACCAGTTCACACCACTTGTGCCTCAGTCGGTCATTCTAAAACGGTCGATCGACCACTTGTACCACAGCAAGTTATGGGTGTACATATGCATGATTGTTCGTATGTTCACCTACCTTTTTGCATATACTGGTCACTGCCTCCACAACACACACATTTCTTCGAGCCACTACCACCACAATACACTCGTCTCCTCCTGTCACTGTCACCTCAGCACACCTTCTAGCTGCTGCCTCTATGGTACCCCCATCACTTTTGGTCACAGCCACCTTGACACACCTTCTTTGGGTTGCTGCCTCTACAACACGCCCACCCTTCAGGTCACTGTCACTACGGTACACCCATTTGTTCGGGTCGCTGCCTACGCGGTATGCCCATCTTTTCTTGAGTTACTACCCTACGGTACACTCATCTCTTTTGTCATATGATTGTCTTCATTTGCATTTGCTTGTTTGCATGGGTAGGAAGCCAAGCTCATTAGGAGAGTGACCCCGTTTCAGTCGGATGCCTTAAGGAGCATTGCTTGCTCGGTCGATCTCGGTGAGCAATACGAGTTAAGTCATCAGGATTGACACGAGTATAAGTCTGCTAAAGATCTAATAAATCTAACTCATGTCACCAATCTCCGTGACACCCTTTAGATCCTTCAGATCTTTAGGAAGGGGCCGGTATGGTAACCCTGTCAAAGTCATACTATATACATATAGCACTTAGATACTAGGTTGATGCACTTTTTGTTAGATGGTACGCTAGACTAGGATTTAGGATGTTAGGTAGTTTTTTGATGCCTGACTATTATTCTCTGTTGGATTGGTTGCCCTAGCCAAGTATCTTTCTTTTGCATTATGCTTCTGGTGTGCCTGCATGTTTCACATGTATGGTAGTGTGATAGGGTGTTCTTCTACAGGGAGCCATGTCGATTTATTTGCACACACACAGGTATCGCTAAGGGAGAGCAAGTAATGATTTCTAATAATTTGCTTGTAGGTGATATTTAGCTCCCTCACTTTTAAGGCATGGCTCATGATACTTTATTTGCATGTGAGCTTTCCCGCTGACACTTATTTTTTCATGCAGGATTGAGTATTTTTCTTTTTCCTATGTACTTTTTAGAGTCTAGAAGAGTCCTATAGCAAAAATAAGATGCGGGCACGGGTTCCGAGGTGTTTGGTGCGGAAACCATGTGGAAGGGACAAAAATTAGATGCTCGTGCCCCGTATCTTAATTCTGTATTTTATATTGATGTACAGAATTAGGACCGTACATGTATATGCGGAGTCCGACCACCTTTTTCTTTTTTGGGATATGTTGCTGACCCAGCGGCATCGACTTGTTTATTATTTTGATTTGGCTTTTTTTGTTTTTTTCATCATGTTGTCTACTTGCATGTGTTTTCCTTGTTTCATTTTGTGATTTATTTGGGATCATGTGGATATAGGCTCTTTAGGACTTAAATTCCTAATTTTTCTACTTAAAAATCCAAAATAAAATATTCAAAATAATTAAAATTTAGGATTAAAGTATTAAGGATTTAAAAAATTGCAAACTTTACTTTCCTTCTTATATTAATAGGGTCTCCACAATACTTAAGGACTGCTCTAGATAATTGCATTCATGTTTGCATGTCCTGAGGAAAAGCCCCGGTGCTTCTTCAACCTGACTAGCCCAACATAGCTTTTTTAGGTGGTTGTCTAGTGCATCTAGGGTTTTAGAAGGCTCCCCAACCCAAACGGGATGTAAGTCTTTTTTATTTTAGCATTTCCAGCTTTGTAGCTGAACCTCCACTTTTTTTTTCCTTCCTGACGCATCCTTAGCACTTTGGCAGGTATAAGTCCATAACTCTTGAAGCTCTAGCTTACAGTCATAGGATAGAGTTTCCTTCCTTTGACCTTAGGGCTACCGAGGTTTCTGTGGACGATGCTATTCACGGATTGCTGATCGGGGATCTTAGGACGTGTTGGGTCGACTACTTTCGCTGTCATGTAGACTTAGGGTCCTAGTAGCTATAGATGACGGGTCTGTGGTACCCCAATCTAGTTACCTCTATCTTTTAGGAGTACTCTACTTTCCTTCTGTTGAGCCCCTTTGAGCCCTATCGCTCCTTTATTTCATTGATATCATTTTGACGGTCTAATGTCGTTGAGCTGTCGTCCATTTGGGATACGACAATTTGTCCTCTGCCCTTATGACCCAGAGGTGCTTTGATGTGTTGGGATATCCCCATCAAGATGATTTAAGTTATTTCGTGGGCTCCGTATGTCGATGAGCTACTACCCATTTGGGATGTGAGAGACTCACTCTCTGCCTATTGGCTCAGCTCGAGCTTTGAGGCATCAGAACTGTTCTCACACAAAATAACCTTCCTTTGAGTACCTATTGCCCTAGGTACATGATAATCCAAGTGAAACTCCTTTTATCGAGAGTATTCTTAGGTACTCCTCAAGATGTAATTAACCAAGTGGAATATGTCCCCTTGGGAGTGCTCTTGACCCCAGAACAGACACCTACACCTGACTCTCTGGTTATGGGTAGTCTACGTAGGTATTGTTTTGCGGATATCGGTTTAAGGTGCTTTCGCCCGATCTTGTTTGGGCGAAAATTCTTAACCTATCCTTTCAAAGTTTATCGCACGTAGGTTCTCCAAGCTTTGTATTTTCTCTTGTTTATCGCTTTGTCATATGTCCCTTTTCTTCGGTTCCTCTCCTCTTCGAATCACGGATATGATTCGGGAGGGAGATTTATTTGAATAAGGGAAGTATACGATGATCGACAGGCTGACGACTCCTTTTAAAAGAGAAAAATGAACAAAAACATGGATCAATTCCCCCAAACTTAAACGTTACTTGTTCTCAAGTAACCTTTCTTAATATATATATAAAGTACGATATATGGAAGTTAGTATTACTTGAAGATCTTTATAGTTTATGTTTTATAAATGCAATAGTATGACTTTAGAAAGATTTTTAATAACTTATATTAAGACTTTAGAAAGATTTTTAATAACTTATATTAAAACTAGAATATAAAAATATCAAGTTGTCAAGTTTAAGAATTTTTATTTCCTATTTATTTTAAAAATAATTATAATTTGTCATATTAAAGAGACTTAGAAAAATTACATGAAAAAGAATATCATGAGAACTTTACTAATTAAGATACTAATACTTCATAAATAAGCTTAGAAACGTAATTAAGTCATTTTCCTTAAGACGATTTCAGTGAACCAATTTTTTATTAGGCATCTCACATTTATTTTCTTTTTTATTTTTTTTTTCCTTCTTCTTTTATTTTTCTTTCCTTTTTCTTTTAAGATCCTTTTTGAACCATTTTTTTTATGTCATGTGAGGATTATTATATCTAGATAGTCATTAACGATTTTGAACTCTAGCATCCTCTTCTTAAAGTTAAAAGCTTTTTACATTTCGTTAATAAATGTGTATTAAACTTGAAAAAGATTTTTCATAAAGTTTCAATCGTTTCTTTCAAATAACAATCCAAGATCTTTAACATTCCCAAATATACAATTTTCTTTATTTTAAATAGTAAAAAACAAAATTTTATACTCTTATACTGAATATCTTGAATCTAGAATTAATCTTTTTTATTAAAAATTTCTACTTAACTTATTATATTATTTATAAACTCAAAAATATAGTTATGTTAAGCTATCTCAACATATAATAGGTTATATTAAAATAATTTTTGAGAATATATTTTACTTAGGACAAATAAGGTTTTAGTTTTAAAAGTTTTCTCCCTTCTCTCAAACTTAAATTTTAAATTAGTTTAGACAGTTAAGTTTTTAATAAACATGGAGAAAGAGGAAAACTGAAAATTTCTAAATAGCAGAACAGTACATGTACAATTAATAGAAACAAGTGCATAGTAGTAGACAATTTAAATAAAAAACAGATATATCATGAAAAATTACAATGTAAAAGAAGTACTCTTACACATATCATGTTCTAAGCAAAAAAAGTAACAATAGTAGCAGTGAAAACAAAAGTATAGAGCAAAAAAAGATACATAAACAGTCCAACATAAGATAGATCTAGAAATCATAACTACTACAAATCATGAAACAAATCTAATCCTCTTCCTCCTCATCATCATCATAATCAAAAGGAATATCTTCATCCATAGATTTGTGACTCTCAAAAGGTGTAAAATGAGGCATGTAGGACATTCAACTGTATGGTCTCCCTTCATGAATATCACCATTGTCTCACCATAATCAGCATCATAGTCACTTTTCCTTCTAACAAAATTTTTCATATGATCAAACTTGTTTTCCATATCCTCCATATGACACTACATCAAGAACATATCATTTTGGTGTTCCAAATATCTTTCACTCAACACATTCCAGAATCCAGATGGAGGCTCAGAAGTAGAAGAAGTAGAAGGTCTAGAAGTGGAAGCAGAAGGTGTACCTTGAACTCCATCTTTAGGTCATCCTTATATATCAACATTAGCTTTTCCAATTGGATTAAGTGGATTCAACTGCTCTTTACAATGTTTAAACTTAAGTTCCAGAGTCTTTACAAAGAGTAAATATTAAATATGCAAATTTAAGGCATGAAGTCGTACTAGCTCTCGTAGAAGAATTAATAACAAGAGCACCCACATCTATAAGTTTTTTTTTCTTGAATGCAATAATTTTAAATAGCTCTTTCGCTAGTCACTTCATTTAAAAGATTCGAAGGGAGGGAGGAGGATAGCAGAAATAAAATAATGTCATGCCTTTGAAGTGGCAATTAGCTTGAAATAAGAAAAAATTACCTTTCAATCATTTTGAATCTTCCAGGCTCCAGGACCATCAGTCAAATATGTCTACATTAACTCTTCCTTAGATGGAATGATTTCTAAATAGAAACAATCAATCTCAGGTGGCATACCATATTTCACATCGATCCTCTCAGCATTAAACTCTACTCCTCTTCTTTGAACAAACACTTCGACATCATCTGCTTCAGGTAAATTTGCATAAAATACTTTAACCACAATTATGATGATAATACCAGTAAAGTAACATAAACTCTCCCATTGAGGTGCCACAATAATATTCTCTAAAGCTCATTTAGGTTGATAAAAACTTTGCTCCTCAATAAACTTTCTTGAATAAGCAAATTCGTTGTACCGAACTTGCACATTTACATTAACAAATTTGGCATCGTCATGGGTTTCTTTTCCTCTTCCTTTCTTTATCTTAGGAGCCATCTAAAATAAATTTGAATAAAATATTCCAATAATTTCAAAATCAAGACAATAACTTCCTACAAGCTTTTTCAAGCTAGCAAAGCTTGAAATCCATGGATTTTTCACCATTAAATCAAATATTTTTTCATATTTTTGATCTCCACTTAATATATGAAAATTCATGGTGAAATTGCAAAATAACTATGCCAAAATTTTCGTCTAACCTAGAGAAAATGAAAGTGCTAAGAAACTTGAAGATTTGAGCTCTATGAAGCACCATAGGGCTGATTTTTTTGTGAAAAATAGGAAGAAGAAGAAGCTTGGGCATTAAAAATGGTGTGGGTTCAGTTTAAATCATAAAAAAATTAAGTGTTGGTTGGTTTAGATGAATAGGTTCCTAGGCATGGGTTTTGGCACTTAGGTGCCATGCTGTGCGGGTGGTCTGACACGTCAGAGCCAGACCTGAATAATTTCTTTCCTTGGGTTTTAAGTGTAACACAGCAAGACTAAGCTAATTAAACCAAAATTTCTCATTAACTTGTCATCAAACCTCATTTTTATTATGTTCTCAACATCTTCTATTTTTTAATTTTCAATTTGAAATCAATTCCAACATTCTACCAAAGGGGCTTACACAAACGTAACTTTCATTAAACTTTCAAATGATAGCACAAAATGGCATAACAATATCACACACAAACATAATTTAAGCAAATCAACATAAACAAACTAACACACAATCAACAACAGATAAAGTAGCACATATAAAACATTCTTTACTAAAGCAAGCAAACAAAAACATCAAACACAAACATAAGAATTCTATTCTAATGATCAATCTCTATTGATCTCATTCTCATCACCATTTTCACATGCTAAATATCTATGATCAAATGTGTAGAAGACAAGGGCATGAGGGAATTTCACAGCCTCCATTTCATCAATCCATTTGTTCTTGTTATACAGGCTACCTGGGCATATTGATAACTAGCCAAGTGATCGGATTGAAGTTTCATCTGCCACTCCAAGTTCTCATACTGGTGATACATCGCATGCAACTTGTTATGAAGATTGGAAAGTTCCTCTTCAATCTTCTCTAACTTGCTCGTCACATTTTCTAAACTCAGCGCTAAGAATCCATTGAAATAAGTTTAGCATCATTATGTACAAACTTATTTCCCACTCCATTCTCTCTATTCTTCATTAAAGCAAGTAAGATCTTCAAAACATTTCTTCTCTATTCTAAATCTTAAAGGAATGAAGATTAGAGATGAAGGCTAGGCAGTTCTATGGAGAAGACGTGGAGAAAAACTGCTTTGGGGCAGTTTTCCCACATCTAGAATTGTGGCGTTTAGGCACTGGTTTTTGGCACTTATGCGCCAACATCACAGGACTCTGGTGCGTAGGTGCCAATTGTTGGCGCCTAGGCGCCATTATCCAAGTGAATAATGATTTTCCCAGCGTCAATTTTCATCAATTTTCAATCATGTTTAATACATTAATTGGTGTTAAAAAGAATGCTACTAAAGCAAAGGATAGTCATGATACTACACAATAAAAAATAAAAAAACAAACCACACTAATAATTATGGGTTGCCTCCTACAAAACACTTGGTTTAACGTTGTCAACCTTACGTATCCAAATTTTTTACTCCGATAGACTTGCTTTCTTCAATGTAAGGCTTCAACCTATGTCCATTTAATTTGGTTAAATGTCTAGTTTTTAGATCTTTAATCTCCACAACCCCATAAGAATAAACTTCTGTCACAATAAATGGCCTCATCCATCTTAACTTAAATTTTCTGGGAAATAATTTCAAACATGTATTGTATAACAAAACTTCTTATCCATGCTAAAAATTCTTTCTTAAAATCTTTTGATCATGCCACATTTTCATCTTTTCTTTATAAATTCGAGCATTTTCATAAGATTCATTCTTAATTTTCTCAAGCTCATTTAATTGCAATAATCATATATCTCCAGCATCCTTCAAATTATAATTAAATTATTTTATGGCCCAATAAGCTTTATGCTCTAACTCAACTGGAAAATGACAAGCTTTTCCAAATATGAGTCTATATGGAGACATTCGTATATGAGTCTTATAAGTAGTCTTATAAGCCCCTAATGCAAAATCAAGTTTATCAGAACAATCAGTTCTTCTAGGATTCACAGTTTTCTTTAAAATTCTTTTGATTTCATGATTTGATACATTTGCTAATCCACTAGTCTGAGAGTGATAAGCTATTGAAATTTTACATTTAATTACATATTTTCTTAGTAATGTGTTCATTTTAAAATTCCTAAAGTGACTCCTCATCTGTAATGATCATTCTTTACATTCCAAATCTAGTAAAAATATTTTTGTTTAAAAATTTTGCAACACCTAGAGGATCACAATGAGGCAAGACTATCACTTCAATCAATCTAGACACATAATCCACAACTAATAAGATATAAACCTTTCCTAAGATGGTACAAATGATCCTATAAAATATAAACCCCACACATAAAAAATTTCAACTTCTAAAGTAAAATTTAGGGGCATTTCATCTCTTTTAGAAATATTGCTTACTCTCTGACATCAATCACAAACTTTTACATAATTATTAATATTCTTAAATAAGATAGACCAATAAAATCCAAAGTGTAAAACTTTAAATGTATTCTTATTTATTCTAAAGTTCCCCCCAAATTCAGATTTAAGACATTTTTTTATAATTTTAGGGGTTTCATCAATTGTTACACATTTCCCAATGACTGAATCATGACATTTCTTATATAAATAAGGGTCATCCCTAAAGTAAAACCTTGCATCATACATAAATTTCTTTTTCTGGTGTCTTGTTGGTTCGTATGGTAGAATATTACTAACTAAGTAGTTAAATATGTATGCATACCATAGTATATGCAACTCAACAACAACATAAAGTTGTTCATCAGGAAAATTCTCATTTATGTTATCCCCTTTGTTCTT